>JBBPRJ010000045.1:0-22683 GCA_038092975.1 Chalciporus piperatoides | reverse complement strand
GGTCACCTCTATCTATAAACCCTTGAGAAAGATAGCCCATTTCTAGATGGGTCTCCTGTCTGCAGAGCTGACGCTTAATTACAACATCCTAAATTCCACAGTGAATTCAGTGTATTGTAACGTAACTGAGGATGAACACACCTCTGCGACAAAAAGCTCCGATAGACAAGGGCTTAGCTCTGATTTCTGTGCCCATTGGGCAGCAAGTGATGGTGGCGATGTGCCCTCACTTTCGCTACCACCTTTAGACACGAGAACCTGGAAACGGTGGCTACAGCGTGAATAGAATTGTACGACAACCCCGACGACAAGCCTTGAGTAGTTTTCCCGATGGAAGGGGCTCGAGCGGAGCATGGCGCACAGTGAATTGATTAGCGCCATCAGCTGGGTAGCAGCCTACAAAACAGTAAGAAAAGAGAACGTCTCAAAGCAAGGAAGCGCGCCTTGAGGATGGGCTGAGGACAGAAGCGAGTTGACGACAGGTCAGGTTGAAAGGCGTCAGGACCTAAATAAGGTCAGCTTTTGGACGCGATGGTGATACTTAAACAACTATGATGTACGTACTTGACACTGCGTGATGGAACAGCAATGACACCTTTTCCTCTAACTGCGGTAGGTACACCTTGAGGACGAAATCATCCAAGACCTCGCTTGCGGATCGCGCGGTTTCCAGGCCATCAGGGAAGATGTTCGCAATTCTACTCAGGAATGCAAGGGTCGGCTGGAACAGCACACTGACATGGAAAGCATCTGGTTTGATCAGCAACCGATGATGCTGTCCAGCACCGAGTATACGTTCGTCGGATCCAAGGGAGGTGAGCGTACTCTGTACTGAGATTTCCGAGGAACTGTGCACGAGCCCTGGCATAGTATCCCGAAGAGCCCTCATGAGTTCTTCTTCATGTTGTCGAAGGGCTTTCCCTGTCCACTTGGTGTCAGTGTCCGCAAATCGGAAGATTCCCTGTGATCCGTTGTATAATGAATTGAGTGGATTGTCGTGGTATTGCGCAAATACCTTAAGCCTGTCTCGCGTAAATCGTCCTTCGCGAAGTACCTCGTTAATTGAGGTAATGGGGTTCCGGCCCGTAACAGCGCTTTGTTCTTCGTCGGTCAAGTAATCGTGGAGCAGGGTTCGAACCTAATACTAAGGGTTGACGGTGTCGATATTTCGACGTGGTATTGAAACATACCTCGAGCTGTATTGGCAACCACACATCAGCTATGGGGAATAAACTTCCCGGTTTTGCGCCAGAGGAGTCCTTGAAATCTCGTCGCTGGGAGCAAATTCTTTTAGAATCTCAGAATGAAATCAGCATCGCACTCACCGATCCAATGCGATTGGCCACTTCGAAAACTACACGGAGCCCCTGCGTGACAGCATCCAGTTTGGAGTAAATCGTCCAAAAGAGATCCCTCAAAATTTCCTGATCATGATGCTGAGACGATTCCAATGCAGCGAGGCGGAGTGAGGAAGCGGTCATGGTGGACCCTCTAGGAGCATGGGTTGGGGGGATCGAGCCCATCGTCGTTGGCTCGTGAGATACAAAGATGTACCCTCCTTCAGATTTGGCTCCAAGACCAGCAGTTGTAAGAAAGGCAGAACTTCTCTTTGACTCTTCTGCGCGCTCTTCGACCTCTTCCACAGTGCACTCGATCAACGCGAAAATCTCGCTTTGTAGTCGCTGCGTCACTGTATCAAGGGCGCTTCCCAGTTTTCCTAGGATAGCTAGAGACTCCAGCAATGTTTCGGTGTAAGCGAATGAATCCGCTTCTGGATTGGCATTTGATTGGCTTAGCAAAGGAGTTGACATAGCGAACAGACCAAGATTTGAAGATGATGACCCGGAAAGTAAGACTGGTGGCGGCATGTCCGGCAGAGCGAAACTAGTACGGAAGTTAGTGTCATCAAGATCATAAGGAGGATCATTCGGTCGCGAAGCCAAATCGCTGAGATACCGCGAGAGACGCGTTGCTTGGCTCGACGGAGGTGATGAGAGTGCCCGTACGGTGCCGTTTTGTGGGTTTGCTTGCGGCGATTGGTCTTCAAACTCAATCTTCGGGACTGTTCACGTTGCATTTTAGGGTGAAAATTACCGCACATGACCACCAATACTCACACGCTGCTTGACCAGGTGTATATGCAGCCCACCGCGTTTCACACCAAAATGACTTGAGATAGAGATGATTGTGAAGTTCGTCGACTAAAATGTCACGGAGTGCCTACAGACAGTAAGCCCCTGGCGGAATGATAGAAAAGCATGCGGGACTAACAGCTTCTTGGCCCATGAGATAACTCCGCAGGTCCGTGACTGCACCAATTTCTTGCATATCCGCTTTGTTGATCAGCTTGAGACTGCGTACCAGCAAAACGGACGCGTGTATTAGGCGCTTTTCCGAGATCAGAGCCTCCAAGACATCTGGGACGGATTTCAAATGCTCGCTGGAATACGCTCAGTATTGGCCTAAAGTGCGGGAGAGAACGTGGACAGACATTTGATCTACCAATCGCATCATTTCCTCCAATGTCTGTCCTCTGGCCCACAGCTGAACGAGATCCGCACGTTTGCTACCGAGAGATTCTTTGGCTTCCTGCAGTGCTGTGCGTATTTCTTGGACTTGTGCCTGAGTCTGTCCAAGGTGATTCATAAGAGCAGCATGATGGGGTAATGAATCAGCAAAAGCCTTGTAATGCTCTACCAATACTCTGAGTTGGAGGCGGCTAGATTCGAAAACAAGATCACTGACTGTCAACCGAGCCTTTGAGGGCTTGAGAAAGCATTTCTTTGGTCTTCCCGAATGAATTCATGCTTTTCCCGGTCGCGGACTCGTCGAGCAATGTCAGGGCTAAGTCCACGTTGTTGAACTGGAAGGCGTCATCTTTATTTCCACTTCGCAGAAAGCGCGAATGCTCTGCTTACGTCTGGATCAATCACAAAATCCCATTCGTCTCTAATCTGGTCCAGGATAGCTAAGATAGAATCAGTCACCCAGCGTCGCATGCGCCGGTCCCGCAAAAGATTGATCATTCAAACCCACCATCGATATCCCCAGCTTTACCCTTTCCGGGTTTCCTGTAAGGCATGCGTTCCTTGATACGGTCCTGACGTGCCTTCTCCCTTTCGGCCTCCAGTCGACGATCACGTTCGTGGTCAAAGTCTTCGTTTCCATTCGCGGTCTCTCGCCTACGGTGATTGGCTTCACCCGCATCTCGGAAAGCGGACATGACAGCTGAAAGAGCTGGTGAGGTTGTGGCTGGGGAAATGCGAGACGTCGTTTCGTTTGTCGCAGAGCGCGAGGGGTCTAGTCGAGGCTTGCTGGGAATGGATATGCTACCTAGAGGACGATGATGGGTGGAAGCATCGGATAAAGTAGTGCTAGAGCTGTCGCGACGTTCTCTTCCGTTTAAATCGTTGACTATGCGAGAGGATGTCGAGGTACGCTCGGGAGTAGAGTATTCAGAAGGTTGGCGGGACCTGAGCTCCGATCTTTGTGGGCGATGGGGAGCCTTTGGCAATGAGACTGTGGGGGATGATGGTGAGAATGAAGCGTTGCTGGGGGTGGTTGGACGTGAGGGGGGTCTTGCAATCTGGAGCGGCCGCGTTGACGTGAGGGTGGTCGGGTAATTGAGCGGGCTTGGAAGGGGGTTAGATATCGATAGCGACGGGGCACGATTTCGGCGTGAGGTGTCGAACGGCGAGGCAGGCACGCGAGACATAAGGCTGTTGTTAGCAAGTTCAACGAGCCTGACCGAACTCAACTGGGTTGTTCAACCTGCTGTGTTCAACCGAATTAGGTTGGAAGTAGATTACAGTAGTACTAGTGGTGTGTACTATAGGTATACTACTTACGCCCGCTCATGTCCGAGTCGTCTCCAAATCCTTTCCTCCAACCTTTTGGGAGAGTCCAAGGTCTCAGGTCAGCGTTATCACAGTGCAGTCTTCCCTGAGAGCGACGGAATTCGCCCCGTCCATGTCCACTGGTGGCCATGCAAAGCGAATGATGCTCCCAGGACTGTATTCATCTTCATTCCAGGTGTCCACACCTTGAACATCTCGATCCCCTACAGGAAACCCTGGTGCCATAGAGTTTTACACGCCGTTCCTCGACACGGTGTATAATATGGATACCGTCGGCCATGCTCCATCGTTAGGCTCGCATTATTCGCTCTCCAGTCTCAACCCTTCGTACTTCAGCTTGTCATCCCAGCTTCAAAACGCGCTCAGGATAGCTGACGCACTGAAATCAACCTTCGGCCTTTCAGTCAAGATGGTTCTGGTCGGACACAGTGTAGGGGCATGGTTCACTTTGTAGGCAGGTTCTTGTTCATTCCTCATCCTTGATCAATATACCAGCCTCTTCCAAGCTTTTGAGACTACGTCCCAAAGACGTGTTTCTTCTTTTTCCTGCCATTGCGGAGATGTCGAACGCTTTCGGTAGGTAACCACTCGCTTCCTGTGCCTTGGTTGGTATCCAATCCAGTGGCTGTTTCGGGCACCTATACCTTGCGCGTCGCGGCCAATCTTGCCGGCTTCCTGTACTACTTACCCGTCCAAATTCTTGGCATGATGTTTCTTTCGTATCCCAGTTCACCTCTCAACGCTCTACGTTCGTTCGTGAGGTCACCCCAAGCAATATTTGCCGCGCTGACGATGGCACATGATGAGATGATCAACATTCGTCAGTTGGACGTGGAACTTCTCGACAAACACAGAGATCGGCTGTGGTTCTATTTTGCGGAATACGACAATTGCGTTGGCGAACAAAAGGTTGCAATTTTCCAGATCATGGGGGAAGGTAAAGGCGGTGTTGTTCATGGAAAGCCGGGTGTTCCACATGCATTTTGCGTCAGTGAGTCTGGCCACTATCGTCGCGGCGATTACACCAACGGTTGGGATAGATCACAGTAGTAGCGAGACAATGTTTAGAATGGCTCGGATATGATGACACAATCAATCTAGTCACGATTATGTAATCATACCACGTGATGGAGCCCCAAATGCATGCGTCTACAGCGCGAGGTCGACGAACTCAAGGTTGCCATCGAACGCGGTTTGTTGGGTCTCCCAAACGCGTGTAACTGCCGAGGAACGCGCCTTTCATTAGCACCAAATGGATGCCGAACCAACAATACTAATGGCAGATCCTCTCTCAAATCCAGCATTTCTCTTTACACCCTCGCGGTCCTCCACCCTCACTCCTCTCCCAGAGCCAAGCATGTCCTCCTCACCCCAGATCCGAACGTCAAAGCCTACCCATCCAAAAACTCGATTTTACATAGAGTTGCCGAGGCTTTCATCTACCGTTAAGGCCCTTTACGAGGACGTCCCAGATAGTCTCGTAGGCGGTTCAGACTTCGTACGCGACGACCTCGATACAGTCGTCGGCGAATACCCTCCAGACATCAAGAGTACACCATTGCACTACTTTGTACGCTTCAAGGACGGGCTTGCGCGCAGGGTCAGCTACCGTTCGCCTTCTAAATAGTACAGTCAGCTCAGCTTTCCACAGATTTCGGCGCGCATGCTCAAGACCCAACACCAGGATCTCGTCGACGACTATGGTATGTTCCCGAATTCTCCGTGTGCATTCTGTAACCTTACGCATATCTTAGAGCGCCGCAAAGATCACGACGTTCTCGACGACTTTGACCCTTACTCCGATGATGTTCATGAGGACTCGAGATTACCGGCAGTCAACGGAGCGAGTCGCGGTCGCACTGTCTCTGGAAGCACTATACCTGATTACCCTCCCAGTTCAGATTCACCTCTTACCGAGGAGGAAGAGGACGAGGAGGACGCTCATACCAGTGATGACGCGGAATACAGTGATCAACCCCGGACTCGCAAATCCACCCGTCTCGCCGCAAATAATAAGAAGTTTGTACAGAGCAGGCTTCCATTCAGTCCAAAGAAACTTCGCAGCAAGCGGGTACGACGAGCACAGGCCGTCTCTGATACAGGGGATGAGTTTGGGGGTTACGGCCAAGTGGACTCCGACGTGGAAGACACCCGGCTAAGAAGATCGGGGAGGTCGCGGAAGAGTGCTCGTTCCAACCTTACAGATACCTATATCGATGAGGACGAGTCGGACGAAGATGAGTACCATGACAGCCCCAACCGTAAATCTCGCAATGCCCAGCGGGCCAAAAAGAAGCGCCCTGCCACGGCCCGCCCTGCGTACGGACATTTTCGCGGTATCGAACATCTCGATTTTGATCCAGTCGGGGACGAAGCCACGTTGGCCCTTCGCGTCCACCGAGACATTTGCGAGAAGTGTCATAAAGGTCCCGCTCATGAACTATTAGTCAAGCGCAAAAAGGGAAAACGCAAGAGCAAGGATCCTGAAGATGAGCCGGACGAAGACGACGAAGAGTACATACGCGCATTAGGAGGCTGGGTTCGATGGTTTGCATATCTACGGAACATTCGTTTCGTCTCGCTGAAACGCTTTGACAGTCTTAAATGTCCAGTGGTTGCCCATTGGAATTGTCTCGCGAAAGCTCAGAGGGAGGAAATTACGCGAGCCGCTCGTCTCCGCGATAGAGAACGATGGAAAGCTCAGCAAGGCGAGGATCCCGCTTCCACCGAACCGTCACCTGGCGACTTGCCGGATCGCAGGGAGCTCGACATCAATGAAACTACCGAGTTCATTTGCGGGCCGTGTATGCGTGGTGGTATCTGTATGCGATGCTTAGAAGTCGCCCTAGAGCCTGATCCATCACTTGTGAAACAACCACGTCCCATTGGATCGTCTCCTGGGCCGCAGAATGATATTCCTGTCGCGGAAATGGCCGACGGTCCCCTCCCTGTCGATGAAAGTTTGTCGTCGAAACCTTCACGAGAACTCCTTTTCAGGTGCTTTTCCTGCAAGCGCCTCGCCCACTATCAACACTTGCGCACCCCACAGGATGCTAATTTGGAAGATGCGGACGTTGCAAGCTACTATCAAGACGAAACTGGCTGGCGTTGTGCTGATTGCGCTTCCTACGTCTATCCACTGGACAAAATTTTGGCTTGGCGACCCTACCCCAAGGACGTTGTTGAGCCAACGTCAACCGACCCCCCTAGCCCCAAGTCTTCCCTTCCGCGGGAATACTTGGTGAAGTGGGCAGACCGGAGCTATCGTCGGACACAATGGGTACCTCATATGTGGCTAGTTTCGACCAACATGTCAAAATTGAAGCACTTCCTTGCCACTGGGTCCAAAGTTCCCCTTCTCGAGGAGCCAGTTTTGGATGAAACAGCCATGGATCTTGAGGTGACCCCTGATCTCAACAAGCAACCTATCTTCTTCGAACCCAGCGCAGATACCACTCCGGAAGTCGATGGTTTCACGGAGCCGAAGAACATCACGCTCGGTCCACTACCAGATGCAGAGCTTCGTATCCCTCCAGCTTGGAAAATCATTGACCGCGTCCTTGATGCCCGGTTTTTGTATCACTCAAGCGTTGGTGGAAAACGAAAGGAAAAGAATGCACGTCTCCCCTACCATATTCGAGAGCAACTTGAGCAGGCTTACGCGGAGGGCGAGCAACCCGACGAGTCGTTGATGAAAGAGCCAGACGACTGGTTGTCAAGGACGGGGGATGAATTATCCATGGATCATATCGACCAGGTCATATGGGTGTTCGTCAAATGGGCAGATCTAGGATATGATGAAGGTTAGTACTACAGAGTTTGTTGGTAGCATGACCTCACGTTCCTCCCAGCAACCTGGGATTCGCCCCCTCGCCATGGCGAGCCAGGCTATGCAGCGTATAAGCGCGCGTTTCAGTATTTCGTTGATTCTCGGAAAGTCTTTGTGAAAAAGACGCGGAAGGAGGTTGAAGAGCTAGAGGCTCAGAAGGAGAAGGGTTACGATGTTTATGCTCTCAAACGAGACGATGATGAACAACCTGAGCTCGGACAGGGTAGCCAGTTCAAGCTCATGAAATTCCAGGTCTGTGACCACCTTATTGTTCAGTACTTTGCTAACTGGTTCGCAGATCGACGGTTACAACTGGCTTTGTGACAATTGGTTCAACCGCCAGCCTTCCATCCTGGCTGATGAGATGGGTTTGGTTCGTCGTCGATCAACTTTTCTAGGTCACCCGCTAACGTTCCTCTAGGGAAAAACGGTACAAATCGTCACGTATCTCGGGACGCTGATTGGAGTGTTCAAGGCGGCTCCTGCACTAGTCGTCGTTCCGAACTCTACCATCACTAATTGGGTGAGGGAGTTTTCGCGTTGGGCTCCAAAGCTCAGGGTGGTACCCTTCTACGGTGAAGCAAAAGCAAGGGACATAATCATGCGATATGAGTTATTCCACGAACGAACGAAGAATCGCCCCGAACCGAAGTACCATGTCCTCGTAACCACCTATGACACCATCACGAACACAAAAGACTTCACCTCTGCCTTCAAGAGCGTCCCCCGTTGGGAAATTCTCGTAGTTGACGAGGGACAGCGTCGTGAGTCTACATATCAACCGAGTCCGAGTTCTCTTAACATCTCCCTTCCCAAGTAAAAAGCGATAGTAGCCTTCTCTTCAAGAAGCTCAACGAGCTCAAGCCTGTTCATCGCGTCATCATGACAGGGGTTAGTTTGAGTGGTTGTCCTGCGTACTTTAATCCAACCACTTCTCTTAGACTCCTCTGAACAACAATATTCGCGAACTCTTCAACTTGATGAACTTTCTAGATCCCGACCAATGGAAAGATCTTGAAGCACTGGAGAAGGAATATGAAGAACTTGACGAAGACCTCGTTCGCCGACTGCACCTGAGATTAAAGCCCTACTTCCTGCGGCGAATCAAGAACGAAGTGCTCCAACTCCCACCCAAGGTAATCCCATTCCATCTTCCAGCACGTACCCCGCTGAACCTATTCCGTCAGAACGAGGTCATCGTTCCTCTCTCCATGAGCCCTTTGCAGAAAGAAATTTATCGGTCGATTCTCAGTAAGATCCCGGCTTAACAGCACAGACTGGATGATTGACATCGTCTTAGGTCAGAATTTAGACATTCTCAGGTACCTTACACAGCCATCCACTGTCAAGATGGGAAGCACTCAAATCTCGAAGACGAACATGAACAACATGCTAATGCAGCTACGGAAGTATGTTCTTTCACCAACCGCCCCCGCCCGGCTTCATGATTATTGTCAGGTGCATCCAACATCCTTATTTGATTTCGAATGACATTGAACCGCGTGGCCTTGAGCCACGCGAAGCTCATGAGAAGCTGATCGATGCCAGCACGAAGTTAAGATTGCTAAGGTCGCTATTACCCAAGCTGAAATCAAGAGGACATCGTGTGCTATTATTTAGTCAAGTGAGATGCATTCATTTGTTCGTGAAGCCCAATCACCTTAATCCGATCTCCACAGTTTGTCATCGCGCTGGATATCATCGAGGACTTCCTAAAAGGCGAAAACTACAAGTATCTTCGACTCGTAAGGTTTTGTTTTCAAAGTCGGCCTTAGCTAAGACCTTTTCTAGGACGGCAGCACTAAACAAGCCCTCAGACAGAAGGGGATGGATGAATTCAATAAGCCAGATTCCGATTTCTTCATTTACCTGCTTACCACCCGTGCCGGTGGTGTTGGCATCAACCTGTACACAGCGGATACAGTGATCGTCTTTGATCCAGATTTTAATCCCCACCAGGTGAGGCAATTCCATCATTACTTTTTGGTCAAGATGCTCATAGTTGAACATATAGGACCTTCAAGTATGAAGTGTTTTGCATCCTTCTGGTTCTCCTCTGACAATGCACTCAGGCAATTGCCCGTTCTCATCGTTATGGTCAAAAGAAGACGTGTCTCGTTTTCAAGCTCGTAGTGAAAGACTCCGCTGAAGGTGAGCACACTTCCTCGCACAACGCGTCTACCTGACATCGCGCAGAGCGGATTATGCAGGCGGGCAAGAAAAAGCTCGTCCTTGACCACCTGATTGTCCAGAAAATGGACGACAACGAGAATGGCGGGGACGATCTGAAATCGATTCTCACATTCGGAGCCAAAGCCCTCTTTGAGGAAGGTGACCAGGCCGCGAAAGATATTGTCTGTGCGTGATATTCCATCTCTAGTGCATAAGACAACTGAAACAACGTGCATCAGACACTGATAACGACCTCGACAAGCTCATCGAGAAGACTGAGGTCGAAGGGGAGAGCGAGAACACCACCAGTGAGCCTGGTCTCAAGTTCAACTTCGCTAAGGTATGGGCAGCGGAGAAGGGCACTTTGGAAGAAATTGGAGAAACGGTGCCCGATATCGAACAGGGAGATTCGTGGGCACAGGCGCTGGAACGGATAGCAGCCACAAAGAATCCTACAGAGGAAAAGGAGGTGACAGGTCGTGGTGTTCGCCGGAGGGCAGCCGCTATTTTCCCTCAGGTTTGTTCAATGGGTCTCCGTCATGCTTTAGCGCTCAACTCCTGCAGCAACGACTTGACTTCTTAGAGGACTTAGAAGATACACCTGACAAAACCAAGGGCAAAAGTAAGAGGAGGGGCCATCCATCGAAATCTCCAACGTCGGATTCCGACGCATATACTGGTTCTGTCGATCGGGACGGTGACGGTGACAGTGATGCTACGACAGGATCCATGGACGTGGATGACCTTCCTTTGGACGTGGCGTTACCTCGTCAGCCACATGGGGGGTATCCTTTCCCACCGGAAGCTCAACCGACCGCTTCCTTCCAGAATGAACAAAAATGTGGTCTTTGTGGAGGGACTCATGGACCCGGTTCTTGCATCATGACACGCAGCTCCTCGAATCTCTTGGAGTATCGCGAGATCTTGGTGAATTATGCTAATGATGAGGCATGGGAAGATAGAGTGAGTGGCCGTCACATATCCTGCAAATATGACACTCTCAACACCTCTTTGCAGATGGCTGCTGTCGAGGCCATCGACCAAGTTTTGCATGCCAGAGGTCAAGGACACATGCTGGTCGGTCTTCCCCTCAGACCTGTTCCGCGCTCAAGGCCTGCTTCCGTGCCCTCTAAAGCTCGCAAACCAAAACGCGATAAAGTTCAAAAGTCTTCGTCGTCAAAAGCGCCAGTGATGCATGATGCTGCCGGTGGATCTCGCCAACCTCAGGTGGATCACAAAGTCGCAGTTGAAAGAGCGAACAAGCCGTCTCTGCCCCCTGCGGTCTCATCGTCCGCCGCACTACCTACCAAACGACCATCTTCTCCTGGTATGGTGGCCGAAGCATCATCATCAAAGAAGCAGAAACATGAAGTATGCCCAGTGTGTTATGGCTCTCAGCACCCGGTCGAGAACTGTCCAATCGTTCAAGAAGGCACCAAGAGGTTTGTGGCAGTTGAACCATATTATTTCGTGGTCTGATTTTTGCGCCAGTATCACGAAACAGATTGTGCGGCTATCTGATGACCCGTCTCAGAAACGTACAGTCAAACGGCTAAAACGCATCCTCAAGTTGAAAAGGAAACAAAGGGAGGGAATACAGTTCAGCGAGGACCGAATGCAATCCTAGTATCTGCCCATCTAGGGCATAATACCATCGACAGTGCTGATGTTAGACCTAAGTTACTACTTATGGTTCAGTGTGCATGCTCATCTTGTTAGTCATGTAAGGTGAGACTAAGCCTTGTACGTAACGACGGCTCCTCTAAGCAATAGTAAGATGCAGACTGCTGCATTTTCTCACCGCCATCTCACGTCTTGCTTGAAGCTTGAAGCTTGAAGTTTGAAGCACGAAGCCGCCAGACGACGTGCTCTAACGAAAATAAACGTTTGCACTGCGCAGAAGTTCGGTGTCATTTGCCCTGATGGTGCTTACTCCCCGCCTCCGAACCTTCACCATCGCCGATCCATCACCTATGGAAATCGAAACGGTGTCAGATTCTGGCCTAACTGCAAGCTCTCGCAAACGGCAACGATCTATGACGTACGATGCACCTCCCGAGGAACTCCCAGAGCGGCCCAAGATTTCCGGAGAGAGTATGCTGGAAGTGTTTACGCATAAATCACTTCGACTGGCATGCCACGCCAAATATCGGGACAATGAACGCCTATCCGTCCTCGGGCTGCACATTTTGGAGACGATGACGACGCAGTTACTATTTAACAGGAAACCTATGTTAACTCGGGGCCAGATTGAGGTGAGTAGGAGAACTAGATATTGATCTGAGGCCATGAGACGATGTTCGGTGAAGGCACAGAGGCAGACTTTATTGTCCATGGACATCATTAACACATGGGCAAACTTTTATCAACTACAAGACGAACTACGCTACGACCCATCATTTCAATCGTCTGTGGGGGCGCCCGAGGTGGGTGGTGCGTCTGACCGATTTACCGAGAACTGGAATATTGAAGCTGGTCTTCAGCAAGGTCGACTGCTCTTTCTCGCCTATCTTGGTGCGGTCTTTATCGAACATGGGTTGATTATTGTGCAAAAATGGATCGGGGATCTCATACGACTGTCGTGGAACATGCTCAAGGATGACGCAACGATTGACCTTGGGCCTGGGGACTTTGAGGAGCAATCTGGGAAGCGAACCAAGGTCGAAGAGTCTCTCCAAAGATTCTCAACGCAACCAATACAACGCGCTCTCCAGAGTCTGACGCCAAGTTATACGGCCACGCACTACAATCCATACTCCGCTATGGCTTCTCTGCCCTTGGCTCCGGCTCCGCCTCCACCAAGCGTGCCGCCGCCAATACAACCGCCGCCACCCAAGGGGATGCCGAGCTTCGGAAATCCGTTAGCACCGGCACAACCACATTTGGCATTCTTGCCACTCTTCAACCAAACGGCCATGCAACGTGGGCTGAGCGTCGAATATCCTGCAATGTTCTCCGGACCATCACACGCAGGCAAGTGGGAAGCGACCTGTGTGGGTAAGCAATTTTTGTTTTTCTTCACGGATCATGATGTCGCTCAGACACCCAAAGTGAATGGCTTAGAGAAGGGTAGGGGCAGTGGACCGAGCAAGCAACTTGCCAAGGAGGAGGCCGCGAGAGCAGCATATTATGCAATGGGATGGGCGCCCCGTAAGTTTTTCCATTCTACATATTGGAGACTTTTTTTTCTGATTCTCCAAAGGAGGATGATGGCCGCAGTCGCAACGGATAGTCATACTATTAAGATAGGAGCTATGTTAATTAGGAAATGTTACAATGGAACGTTAGAGCGTGGGAGAATGGCTGACTCATGTAGGGAAGTTGTGCCGAATAGGTGCCGAAGATACGACCTCCGTGACGGCCTTTGCACGCTCTGGATCGCTCAGGACAGCATAAGCTAACGACTTTTTCGTTGTCGTCGTCGCCGTTCTCCCCGTCGCCGTCGCAGTTGTCTTCGTCGCCGCCGTTTCACCCCGTCGTCATGCCAAATGCTCCTGCACCGTCCATGTCGATGTCCAACCTCGCCCTTTCGGAGCCCACGCACATCGACCTGACTCTGGATGACGATGTCTCTCCGCCTCCGACACGCGCTCGCCCGGATCCTCGACCGACGCAGACTTATCCTTTCTCTCCTTTCCCACCGCCCGTCCCGCCATACGCGCCAAAGCAGCCACCGGTGCTGCACGCCCCGGCCTATCGCCCCGTCTTTCCAGGGCCTTCTGTCCCCCGCCCTCACCAGCACATCCCCCCCACTCAGAACTCTATTTCGGTCATGCATCCATACCCACACAGACCCTCAACACAACCAGGCAATAATGTCATTGATCTTACCCATTCCCCCTCCCCCCCTGCCTCTCCTCTCCCAATCTCCAATCCACTTCCCGATGATCTCTCTCCTAGGACTCCGGTCTGCATTGGACAGCTAACAGTGACCGCTTTGGTCCTATATCCAGTCTCGTATCTCCAGCCACACGATCCTACAAAGGCAGAAGCCGATTGGGTCAGCGTACGTCTCCAGTACGAGCATAACCCCAACAAACAGCCAGGTACAACAGAGACAATACATATCAAAACGCCCCATATTAAATCTCCAACCGGGGAGCTCGTCCAGGGTGAGGTGTTCGGCGTCGTTGAGCAGAAAGTAGCTTCCCATCTCGGCCCAATGTTGGGAAAGGGCCTTATCCGATTAGACGCCAAAGTTCGCCGTGGCCTGCCAAATGTGAGCATGTACAACACTCCGACCGCCGCCCCGCCTCTCATGCTTTCATAGCTCCCTATTCTACCATTACAGATGCTTGTGTACACTCCAAAAGGCAATATCTCCGTCGTCGGAAATTATCTTCACCAGTGCGGACTGTTTCTTGATCACCCATCCCCTCCTTATGACGTCCAGCGACTCGCTAATTATCATTACTGTAATCCACACAATCCCCCTCCCGGGGGACACCGACAGCCAGTCCCTACCATCCGCCCAGGATACTCTGGTCCAGGAGGCAATAGTTCACGTTGGACTTCCCCCGTAGTGTCAGGGAAGACCCTTGAAGTTCAGCGCAGTCAAGTAGACGAGCTTTTCAAGAGTTTACGAAGCGGAGATGAATTATCTGAGACACAACCTGGTGGGTGACTCGCTTCATTCTTTCATTCGTCATGACTTGATCAACTGACTTGTTTCTCTGTATGAAAAGCGTACGAGGTCGGAACACCTCTCTATCCGCATCAGAAGAAGGCGTTGACCTTTCTCCTGGAGCGCGAGCGCGAGAAACGCTGTAGTGATGGCCGTTACTCGTCCATGTGGCAGTTACGGGTGAACCCCCATTCTGGGCAGCATTCCTGGTTCCATATTGTGACTCAGAAAGAGGCCTTCCATGAACCACAGGAAGCCAAAGGCGCTATTCTTGCTGATGATGTGCGTTTTATTGTTCTCGTCCCTGGTATAGTCGATGAATGCCCGTTAATTAGATGGGCCTCGGCAAGACAATCACGTGCGTTTCCCTGATCGCTGCCACCCTCGATTCGGCTCGTGCATTTGCTGCTTCGCCGTTACCACCCCCTCCTCCTCCCCCGGATCGAGGTTTCCTCGAGGATGCCCTTTCCGCTGCACACTTTTCTGGAAGCGTTTGGGGAATGCCCAACACTTCTGATTCCAGTAAGGGCAAGGGCAAAACTGCAAAGGCTCAAGACAAGGCCGAAGCCGAATACGCGCGTGCCTGCCGCATCAAGGTAACAAGTCGAGCGACACTCATCATCTGTCCCCTTTCCACGGTATCTAATTGGGAAGACCAATTTCGTGAGCATTGGCGAGGTGAGGTCTCGGTGGTTGGCGGGGGCGGAATGACCTGCTCTGCAGCCACTAACACCTCCGGGACTGCTACACCCCCATCCTCTCAAACTGCACCTCCCCAATCGGAGTCAAGTCCTGATGTGCAACCATCCTATCGTCCCAAGGGTGGAAGACCGCTGCGAGTATATGTGTATCACGGCAATGCTCGTCGGCCAGATTCGGCCTTTCTGGCGGACTTTGATGCAGTCATCACCACTTATGCGACGTTGGCATCAGAGTACTCCAAGCAAACTCGGAGCATTACTCTCACTGATGCCGAAGAAGAAGAAGAAGGCGATAGCGACAGTGGCTTCCCTGGCGTCGAGATCGATGAACGTGGAAATCAGGTAGTCCGCTTGCCCAAGCCAAAGAAAGCAGGAATGAAGCGGAAAAAGTCATACTCCAACGTTGCAATGGAGGCCACCAGTCCTTTGCAAACCATTCATTGGTTTAGAGTCGTACTTGATGAAGCGCAGTGCGTTTTCCCAATGCCGTTTGCTGCGCTCGCTCACCGTGACCTAGTTGTATTAAGGAGACTGGAACAGTAGGCAGCCGTGCCTCGTGCGACTTGGTCGCTGATCGTCGGCTCTGCTTGACCGGAACTCCTGTCCAAAACAAGCTCGACGACGTTTTCGCGCTGATCAAATTCTTGCGTCTGGAACCCTTCGATGACAAGAACATTTGGACAGAGTTCATCGGAACTCCTGTCAAGTACGGCCAGTCGCTAGGGATTGCCCGACTGCAAACCATCATGAAATGTATCACTCTTCGCCGCACCAAAGAGACCAAGGCATCTGACGGAAACAGGATTCTCAATCTTCCACCTCGCCGTGACGAGCTTCGCTTCCTCAAATTTGACTCTCACGAACAGATGATCTACGACCAGTTCTTCATGGAGTCCAAGGCGGAGTTCAACGAGCTGTCGAATAAGAATGAGGTCATGAAGAACTACGTGGGGATTCTACAGAAAATTCTGCGTTTGCGACAAATTTGTGACCACTTTGAGCTGGTCGGGGAGAAGAGACCTGGAGGTATGCAGTTGACAGAACCCAGCAGCTACGAGGACGTTGTAGCCGCAATCGAACAGGAGGGCCTGAACCCCTCCCGTGCTGCCGCAATCGTTGCGCTGTTGCGAGAAGCAGCAACGACACAATGTGTAGAATGTGGCGAGGAGCTCTGCGTCGCTTCCGATGGTCAACAACAGTTAGCAGAGGGTGGGATATCCGCCGATGACGGGCCTTCGGCACCCAAACGCGGCCGGAAAGCGAAAGGGACAACATCTCGTGCTTCAACGAGGGCCAGTAGCCCGTCAGCGTCATCCCTTGTCCTAACTCGCTGTCAACACCTTTTTTGCCTTGCATGTTATCGGATGTGTGTATGTCCTGGATGGCCGGGTGTGCCCCCGGATACCCAACGATCATGCTCTGCCTGTCAAACCGGACTTTCCCCTCAGGACGCGATACAAGTGCGACCTGATTCTCAGCCTCAGGATTCGTTGCCGAAGAAGAAAAACGGGAAACGGGAAAAGAGGGTGAAGGGAACGTGCCCGGAGAAATTCGTCGCATCAACTAAAATCAAAGCCTTGCTCAATGATCTTGTGCAATTCTCGAAGGGAAATCCGTATTCTGTCAACTACGACCCTGAGGCGATTGAAGTGGAGATGGTAGACAATGAGGGCAAGCGGATTGACGACGGAATTATCAAAACTGTGGTATTGTAAGTAGCGAGTTTTTGATCGTGGAGCGAAGCTGAAGAATTGGCGTCCAGTTCGCAGTGGACCACTATGCTGGACAAGTATGACTGCTTCGACTGTTCACGACAAAGACTCACATATCCACAGGATTGAAGATGCTCTCGACGCAGCTGGAATTCGTTATGACCGCCTAGATGGTACTATGAAACGTGACGATAGGACGCGAGCCATGGATGCCCTTAAATACGACCCGGCCTGTGAAGTCCTTCTGGTCAGCTTGAAGGCTGGCGGTGTTGGATTGAACCTCACTGCTGCGCAGCGAGTTTACCTGATGGATCCATATTGGTATGGTTCATACTGGTCTCCCCCCCCGAGAACGCTCTCAAACATATATGCGCAGGAACCCAGCCGTCGAGAACCAGGCTGTCGATCGCATCGTACGTCCCTTTCGTCGATGCTAGAACCCGCTGACCTATTGTGTCCACCGCAGCACCGTCTGGGCCAAACACGTCCCGTCACCACTGTCAAACTCATCATTGAAAATTCGATAGAAGATCGTCTGCTTGAGGTTCAGCGGAAGAAGACCGAGTTAGCCAACATGACCTTGGGTCAGAACTTCAGCAAGGCTGACATGCTACAGCGACGAATGGAGGAGTTGAACCAACTGTTTGGGTCATAAGTTACGTCGATCGATGTATGCCATTCGTCACCTCATCTTGATGAGATCCCTATTTTCGAACATTTTTGTAATGATTACGCGTAAAGCCTTGATTGTAATACATAGAGTTGAGTGGGAGATACCTCGCAGAAGTCATGTATACATGCACCATGATAGTAGTGATGTCAGAATCCGAAATCCATGGGCTTGTTTCCTCGTCTCAGCACATGAAACAGAATCTGGCTGGCAAAAAAGCCAAGCACGATGCCGATGGCAACACGGATCATGCGGATAGCTAGAGCAAAGCCTGACGAGTACTGTGCGTCGAGCGAGCTTGGGTCAATCTCGATAAGCCCTCCTCCTTGTGCGATGCCGGACTAGAGGAAGACTCGGTGAGAGCCGCAGGCACAGAGGTATCCGTGCACTTACAGGGACAATAAAAAGAACACTCGTGACTATCGATGTGAAAGCCGTCCCGTGAACGAAATCCGAGTAGAAATGCCCCAGGAGACCAATGACCAAGGCACCGAACGCGGATACAAGGTCACCGTTGTCCGGCAGGAAGATGTTTCCAACCTTGTTGGCGGTGAACCCTACACACGAGAATATGACCATGACCAGAAGCTGCCAACTCCAAAGTTTCTGCAAATTTGACAGTGACGCAGACACAGCGTATGTTGGGACGAGGATGGGCAACAACCACCATGGGAGAGCCTGACGCCACCACTGCCAGTCCGGCTCCCTGTGACAACCTTTGATAACTTTAAGCATCGTGATATCTCTATAATGCAACGCGAACCTACCTCTGAGCAAGAAGTTCGCATCGAGGGTTGCAGTCTGCGCGAAGCCGAACACTGCTTCGCCGAGTGGAAACGTGCCGTTGTCAGCGTGGAACGAACCGTGAAGTATCATATAAGAAGGCCGTTGGGCTATCTCGAGGGCTCTTCGGGCAGCAGGATTGATGACAAGGTAGATGTCAGATCCGATGGACAACCCAAAGCCCTGTTGTCAATAAAGAAAAATTCTATTGTGAGCATTCGAGAGAATATCGAGCCATTGAAAAGTGGTTTTACCAGAAAGAGGACGTATATGATCGCAAAAACCATCCTCACAGATCCACATATCAGGTTTCGCGATGACAACTCCAATGCGCTGATGACTGAACAGACCAGGTAAATATCAAGGCACTCGGTTCCTCAGGAAGCCTGAGGCACTTACGAATGGTAAACCCTGGTAGGATGAGAACAATGCCGCCGGCGGAGATGGCGTTGTAGCAAAACAGCTTTCCAGGAATGGAACTCAGCGCCCGTGCAACGAAAGAGACAAGGATCGCGACTGATATCCTACGCGCCGATTGTCATGAAAGACTTGATATCAGTTGCGAAATTACTCACTCGTAAACGTTGGCGTACGCGGCACTTTTTGAAGCAGTATTGAGGCCCAAGTATTGAAGAACGGCAGCACAACATCCAGCAATCCACATATCGACTATGGCCCCTCCAAATATCGTCGCAGATATTGTGGAAGCGGTAAGAAAGGCGAAGAAGCAGCGAAGCCAGAGAGAGTAAATGGGCGGGGCGTTAAGTATCTCCTTAAGGTGGTGAATTCCATCTTTAGCCGACATCCTGTCCTGCATCACCTTGCGAAAGACGCGGTGAGCTTGGTCCAACGCAGTAAGAGAAATGCGGCCCTTTGCCTTGACGAATGCAGTTTCGACAGGGGCCACGTCCGGGTCTCCAAACGTAATCATCACAACATCGGGAACGTGCACGAACGTAGCTCTGGTATCAAGAGTGTCGGCCGCCGTGGTGAGTTGTAATTCGATGCGGTGTGATGGAGCACCGAACGTCAGCAGGCACCTCGCCAACTTGAGGATGAACTTGCGGCGTGTATCTATGTCTGTATTGCATTCCATACAGTTAGTCGTGGGTTCAGCAAATACAAGTCTTACTAGTCATACCTTGCACATGTTGTAAGATCTTCGGTTCTTCTGTTTTACGCTTCATGACCGTAATACGTCGTTTGCCACCTCGATAGAACCTCCTTCCTTCCCCGTCCTCTGCGTCGACCTTGGGTAGACCTGTTGGCGAGATCGTCGATTCAAGTGCTGCATATCTACGAGGGGCAGCATCTTCAGGGACGTCGAAGAAGCTTGGCCAGTTTGGTCTCGACTGGGCTGTCTTTGCGTCGCTGAAGAGCTGCTCGTCCAGGGCAGGAGGGTCATTTGATAGGAAAGAGAACGGCGACTTTCTCGGAGGGCTCGCGGTTTCGAGATGGGCAATCGTCTGATCTGCTTCAGAAGGCTGCTTGTCAGTTCTGTGATGGATAGGCAGGGTGTCTTCAGGATCCTCCCGCTGGGAAGGGAACCATGGCACGCTGAGCTTTCCAAACATCTGAGAGGGCGTGCTGTGTCTAGGACTGTTCGAGGAAGTGAGAGTGGTGAGAGAGAGAGGATTACTAGATGGACTCGGGTGAACTTAGCATAGTTTGGATTGGAATGTTTCATGTCAAGACGCAGGTGTTAATACAGACCGAGTCGTCCACATGAAAGACCTAGTAGACGTCTGAATCATCCATTGACCAGTCAAAAGCTCAACAACAACTTACGAGGAACGTTAGCTCGTGCGTCATAACATACCCGGGCGAGCGAGTGCAAGTACTTGCCAAAAAATTGCAATGGTAGGGCAACAATTGGTTGGGGCGAAAACTACGATACAACAGAGGGATAGTGCAGGTTTCGCGCTGATCATACAAGATAGGAAGCATACGACCGCATAAACAACAAGACTAGACATCACGCTTGCAAAGCCATCACTGAGGAATTGTCACCAAATTTGAGTTGCCGGAGGGAGGTAATCCGCTGGAAGCAAGAAGGCGTTCATGCCCTGTTGGGAGAACGTGCTCCCACCCAAGCTTTGGTCGGATATCCAAACAGGTAGTTGCTCGTTGGAGGTCATTTCGAAGCCCCTCCAGATGCTGTCGACGTCTGTAACATGCTGGGGTGGAACACCCATTTGCATCTGATGTATCGCTTCGGGACTTGAATAGGAGGGATCATATGTGGGGGAGAATGACTCGTGACCGATTGCTCTTGTCTGTTGGTCAATCGCCATGGGCATTGAGCGTGGGGGTTCACGCGGGATCTTGGGGGAGCGAGAACTGGAGGCCCCTTTACTGCGCTTCTGGGCTCTCTTCATCATCAGTTGGAGTGTTATGGCGTAGCGCTTCCCGGGAACTAGACCGAATCATCAGAGAGGCGCACGCGTCGCAGATACAACTTACTCTGAGACATCAAAGCTGACAGTCGTTCCACCTGTGACCTGATTTCCTGTACGTCGCAATCATTTGGGCTGCACACAGACACAATCAAGTCTCGAGCGATCGTTAACGTTATCAGGACTTACAAAAGGCGGGCCAGCCTGAGGAGAAAAGAGGCCGCAAATGTAGCAGTAGCATGGGTATAGTGAACGGCTACTAGAGGGTTACACGTCGGAAACCTTGACCAACAGGATGTCACTCACCATACTTCATACCCTCACTATAAGAAGGTGAATTGACGGTGATATCAAGGCCCTTACGTGCGATCTGGATCGAGCGAATAGCGAGTTCCCTCTGTGCTTTCGGCATTTTCTGAACATCGTCCGGACCATTGATACCACGAAGCGCAGTGGCATTGTGAAACAGCTCTGCATGCAGATGCTGGATTTGCAGGCTTTGGCGATAGAACGCTATACATTCTGGTTGGTAACCGCGAAGAATAATGCATCCATCATAACTCACCTGCGTCTTCATATTTCTGAGAGAAGGCCTGATCCCATGTCTTGTACCAGTCTCGGAATTCGGTATCAGCTTGGTGGAGGACGTCGAATGTTTGCTCATCAACGGGGCGATCAAAGGGTGAAAGTTTGTTGTGTACTCTCTCTCGGATGGCCATGAGTTCCACAGTAGATACCAGACGCATATCGTCCTCGATGGCGAGTGGATGCTGCAAGAGTAGACGGCACTGCCATATACTTTCGTCGTCCTTCAAAATGGCCGGACGACCGGTACCATACGACAACCTAAGGTGCATTAGCACACGGAGAACAAATCTAGGCATCACTTACTGGTGCTCGAAAAGATACAAACAAAACCACGTGCGAGATCCAATAATCAGATCGCGATCCTCAGACCCATCAGTACCCTTGGCCTTATTTTGCATCCGTCGAAGCAATTTGGGCCACGCTTTGTGCAGTGCTATACGACCCGTGAGACCAATGTCAGCGAAGCATCAGATGACACACGAACAAAGTTCCATTGCCATCCGTACAGCGTGCCCGCCGCTTAGCCAACCGTTGTCAGACCAGCCCGAAACAAGAACTGCGAGAATGTTAATGAAAACCAAACACGCGGTGATCTTGAACTCACTCATGGCTTGTATAGCTTCTACTCGCGTCACGGGGGAGAAGAGGGTAGCACGAGAGATATTTTGCACTGCTTCCAAACATCGATTGTGCGTGTCACTTGGTGCTCCTGCGCACATATGGTCAATGGAATCCAAGAGTCTCAGGTGAAGAAACCAACCTCCCCCGTCGCGCACCCGAGCTCCAACCATGCAAATAGCGTCCACTGCAAACGGAGAACGTTGGTGAAGAGCTTCGAAGGTATCGATACGGGAGTCAAAGACAGGCAAGAACGTCGAGCAGCCAGCATAAAATCTGCGAGGAATGGTGAGCCTAGAGCGATGGGAAATGAAGGTGTTGTTACATTCGGAACAGCTCGCGAGCCTCGTGTTCGGAAACAAGGTTCTGTGTGACGACTGCAGGCCTGCGTGTTCAACATGTATGAATCTGCTAGAGGATGAAGCACTTACCGTCCGGGAATACCATCCCACGCAGAGTTTTATGTCGAATCTTTCTCCTCTTGGTGGGTCGGCCCTGTCTTTCAGGAGAAGGAGTCCGGGTCCTGCTTTGTGGCTCGCTGCTTGCCTCTCCACTCTCCTAAACGACCTGTTATTTGCTTGTCCCAACAACAGGTTCACTGAAACTGACCTTGGCAGCCCGTTCAATAGCAACGTCAGCTAAACCTCGCAATACTTCCCATGGCGCAACGAGACCAGAAGCAGGCAGTTCCCCGTTATCCTCGTCCTCGATATCCGACGAATCAACGCTAGGA
>JBBPRJ010000044.1:0-22773 GCA_038092975.1 Chalciporus piperatoides | reverse complement strand
TGAGATAAGGGGATCCAGTCTTCAAGTTCCAGAGCCGAACAGTCCCATCTCGAGATGACGATGCGAGATGCTGCTCCCTGCCTACCTGCAACACAGATGCTGATACGACGGCATCCTGCGAGAACGACTTGTTAACTTCCACGGTTTCTCGTATGATCAGATGGTCATGCCTTGTGTCCACTTAACGTCTTCGTACAAGTGAATTGCTTCTTGTCAGGCAAGATCTCCCAACGCTTCAAAGTTTTATCCGTGCTCGCGCTCACGAGATGCATATCTGAGCTCTCCATGTCGCCAGGCAGGAACTGGACGCCATAAACTGCTTCCGAATGTCCATGGAGCACACCGACAGGCTCTTCTTTCGTCGAATCGGGGCGTACGTCCCATACTCTGATGAGGCCATCAAGGGATCCTGCAGCAACGAATGATCCAGTTGCATCGACCGAGACTGAGGTAAAGACGTGTTGCGACGACTTCGCTTCTGAAGGACGAAGAACACGGCAATTGGGTTCGGGCACCTCGGTAACGTCAGCTGAGAACTGTGTTGCGTCCCAGACGCGAACCGTACGATCTCCTGATGCGGAGAACAAGGTTCGAGAATCGCACGTGAACGATAGCGCATAGATTTCGCCGCTGTGTCCGCTCAGAGTTCGAAGGAATTCGCCCGTTTCGATGTTCCAGACCTATCAACACACTAGGATGAGCGTCACCAGTACACCAGACTCGCGGTTCACTTACTCGAAGGTACTTGTCCTCCGCCCCCGCAACAAGCAATTTGGTATCTGGACTTATGATGACACTTCGAGCATGATTGGCCTTTCGCCCCTCCTGTTCGGCTCCAAGGAAGAAGCTAGATCAAAGAGTGCTCGATGAGTAGATGGGCGGAACCTGGAACAAAGAGGACCCACGTCAGCTTTGTTTGCTGAACAAGGTTGTATAGGACAACAGCATTGTCCGTGCCAACTGCGAGAAGCGATCCATCCGCGGAGAATTTGAGGCAACAGACGACCCTGAATAGTTTGAAACAAGGCAATAGAATGAGCTCCAACGGACATAGAAGTCCTCGTAGTTCAGCAGAAGCCGCACCCGGTTTGAGTAAAACTCGAGCGGAGTTGTACTGCCATAGGACGTGTGACATCGGAATTGAAGACAGCAAGCCATCCATCCCCTTCACTGACGAACTCGGTTGGGGCTGTCAAAGGGTCTAAACTGGACGACATGGAAGAAATGAAGGGAGGTGTCCGTGTTCAACTGGGGAGTACGTCAGGCACAGACGACGTAGGACAGTCAACGAGAGCAGCCTGGTGCGACTCACTTGGTTCAAGTTGGACACGTTTAACCGAGGAGCAACAGGCGAGTGTTCTGTGTTGCCTATATACTGTAGTAAGGCTGAACAAAGACTGCATGATGAGAAAGTTGAGAATAAATGTCTTACCAGATTGTTTGAAGTAATGTGGCAAATCTGGGACGATGGGAGAGACATTGAACCACGACACTTAAGTAGACCCTTGAGTAGACCACGCTATGTCGGGCCACGACGTTCTAGACCGTGGATGGATTTGGTGATATCGAGCTAACCCACGGATATATAATGATGCCATCGTGTCACCCTGTCTATCTAGCCGTGCTTGAAACTTGATGGGTCGTCAGCACGATCGACAATGGAGACGAAGCGTAGTTTATAGGAGGTGGCAGACCATCTGTTGTGGAACCTGCACGCACGAGGCAAATGTGTTGGTTCGAGAGTTGGTCAGGGTCACGACCATAAGTACCCCAAACGAATCTGTATATACCACGTCGACCAGCAGAAATTCCTCATCTACGTAAGTTTCCAACGAATTTCTGAAGTGCTTATCCAAGGACGAGAATGCTGTCCAGGGCAGAGGGATGGCACGATCGACATGGAAGTGGAACTGAAACAGTGATGCTGGTCAGGAGCATGCACAACGAGGGATACCAAAGTGCAAGACATGACAGGTCGTCAACTGATGGAACAAATTCAATAGAACAAATTTAGATGCGGAGCCGTGGCGACCATTGACATAGATAGATAGAGAACTCGATGGAGAAGAGGTGCAGCATTAGTCGTCGGGGGTTAACAGGGATGGCCGACGGTGGCCGAGCAAACAGCGACCGAGGCGAAAAGTGCCGTGCGAAGATGAGAATCGGGAGATAGACCCGATCAAGATTCGGTGACTAACCCCATGCAACGACGCTAGTGAGAAGAATGGTCAGTGCGATATGTAGCGGGGACGACGATAGTATGGCGAGCCTCGTTCACAGCTCTGTGATAAAGTGGGTGACCTGGGTTGTCGTGACGGCGCGGGGCGATAGCCTCGTGTTTGGCTCAGCGGCGAATAACGAGAGACCGAAAAGGGCGACCGGAGGACCGGGAGAGTAACGTGGAAGATAATCAGCCACCAGGAACCTTCGCGGGGTCTGAACTCGATGACAAATTTAAACAATTAACACCCGATATGTTATTCAACACGTGATGGTGCCTGCTGTGTGAGCGTTCCCGAAATGGACATGCCGCCGGGAACGCCAAACGTGGGAAAAGAATGCGAGTGCAGGGTCCAAGACAGCATTTGTTATAAAGGGCGATGATCAACACCCACCCCGACGTTCCCAACCTCCTTCATGTCCTCCACAATTTACAACGTAAGTCCCTCTTCTGCTTTCTCTCGTTTCCCCCGCTTCCTGCAAAATATATACAACACTCCCCACATACCGCCACACAGAGGATCATATGTCCTCGCTACCGCACTCCACAGCGCATTTTTCACCCCCGGTCTGCCTTGTCCTTTCTTGCGCAACTCTCACTCTCCCCTCCATTCAGCTCACGTCTTTCTCGCCATTTAGCACAGGAGCCTTCAGCCTACCGCTCCTCCCGCTCAGGGGCCAAGTCAACACTCGCACGCGAGGCTCAATGAGGCCTTTGATAACATTCGTCAGGAATTTGAAGTTCTCACGTCCGACTTGGGCCTCATAAGGAATCAACGAGACGAATTCGAATCGAAAGGTGCGAGTTTTCTCAGTTTTTCTTTCAAAGGCTTCATCTGTTTTTACCCGCAGTGACCTCCCACATCAATGAGCTGAATATCATTCGTCAATCTCTCTATGAACTTGAATCTCAACACGGAAAGATTCGACAACAATATGAAGAGGAACTTTCCCGATTGCGAGCAGAACTTCACGCTGCTCGTCAGGGTATTCCCGCTGCCGCTCCCCCTCATCCGACAGTCGGCCCCGGCTCAGTCGGTCCTCCCGGCCCTCCAGCTCCACCATCTGTATCAGCAGGACTACCGGCCACCGGTCCTGGGTCCTACAATGACCCCTATTACGGCCGCGATCGAGACCGGGACCGTGATCGCGAGCGGGAGAAAGACCGCGAACGTGTTGATCGGGAGCGTGAGCGCGAAATTAGGGATCGGGAGCGCGAGCAACGCGATCGAGAGCGTGACCGTCCCATCGAATCTAGGGACCCAAAACGCATCAAGACGGAGCGTATGAAGACTGACCGACCAGGTAAACATCTCTCTTCGAGTTCCGCACGTTCCCCGCCACCTCATGGATATCGCACTCCTTTTTCTCCCCCTCTACCTTCAATAGATCATTATAGTCCTTCTCTCGGTCCTGGGCCAACTCCCAAGTTGCCCGCACCAGCAGGTCCTCCTACTTTCCAGGGTCCCGGTCTGCCTCCGCCCCCATCGGCACATGCGCCATACCCACCTGGCCCTGGAAATCCTCCCCCGGCCGGTCCCAATGAGCAATCGTCAACCTCTACTGCACTGGCCCCGGTGAACAGCTCCTCAAATGGGGGTCAGTTTCCGGATGACCTCGACCCACACAACGTCCCACCAGAATTGAAGAAGGAAGGCAGTGATTGGTTTGCTGTCTTCAATCCGAAAGTCAAGCGGGTGCTTGATGTGGCGTTGGTCCACACTCTTATGCATGAGAGGTAAGATAATGCATGACTTCGCCATAGGAGTGTAACTCATTTTGGGGTTAATAGTGTTGTGTGTTGTGTGCGATTCTCCGCAGATGGCAAGTTCCTAGCAACCGGATGCAACCGGACAGCACAGATCTATGATACCAAAACCGGCGCGAAGACTTGGTATGTATTAATCCTCATCTCAACCCGACACTGGAGTAGTCATTTTGCATGCTTTCAGTGTCCTTGCTGACGAATCCGCCGGGAAAGCCGGGGATTTGTATATTCGCAGTGTTTGCTTCAGCCCCGATGGCAAGTATCTTGCCACGGGCGCCGAAGATAAGCAAATCCGAGTTCGTAGTGGCCCCTTTCAAGATGAGTGAATGTCTGACGTTTGTTATTTAGATTTGGGATATTGCCAAGAAACGCATCCGCAATGTCTTCGAGGGTCATCAGCAAGAAATTTATTCACTCGACTTCTCGCTGGATGGTCGTCTTATCGTCTCTGGTTCGGGTGATAAAACCGCACGAATCTGGGACATGGTGGACGGTTCATCGAAAGTGCTCACTATCAACGACCCCGACTCCTTGAATAACGATGCCGGAGTTACCTCGGTTGCCATATCTCCTAATGGACAACTTGTTGCTGCGGGCAGTCTCGATACCGTTGTCCGCATTTGGGACGTCTCCAGTGGGATGTTGATCGAACGATTGCGTGGTCACCGGGACAGTGTATACAGCGTCGCTTTCACGCCCGACGGCAAGGGTTTGGTGAGCGGCAGCTTGGACAAGACTCTGAAATATTGGGATGTCAGTGGCTTGGTCAACGGCGCCAAACGAAAGGAAGCCACTACAAATGGCAAGAAAGAGTTAGAGAAGTCCAGCCAGTGCACGATGAACTTCGTGGGTCACACGGTACGTCACTTGCTGCATAACCCGTTACGAGCGGACTCATGTGGTCTTATTAGGACTACGTGTTATCCGTTGCTGTATCTCATGACGGTCAATGGGTCGTCTCAGGGTCGAAGGACCGCGGTGTACAGTTCTGGGATTCACACTCGGCCACTGTGCAATGTATGCTCCAGGGACACAAGAATTCTGGTGAGTGATCAACATGCGGGCGATACCCGATCTGAGACCTCTGTCTAGTTATATCAATAGACCTCAGCCCCGCGGGCAGTATTTTGGCCACTGGAAGTGGTGATTGGCAGGCGCGGATATGTGCGTATTCCGATTGATTCTCATCAACGAACGCTAAACGATGGGATTTTATAGGGAGTTACCAAACCATCTAGCGCTTATAAATAATGCTTGGCTCTGTCGATGATACAACACCCTGTAGCGCGTTTCTTGCTTCTCCTGTGTAACCCCGTTCTTGCTATTCTTCGTTGTTTTCGCAGTTCCATTATATCTATACGAATCGGTTACATGTTCAACTTATCCGTGAACGAGATATCTGTTGCTCCTCGTTATTATACGTTGTCGCGGTGCTCAATTGCCCCTCTCGGTGGTCTTACTCCGCGATCTCATCGATCAGAGGAGGTAATCAGAAAGTGTCATGCAAGTAAGCCTAAAATTCCTCGAGAGCCAGTGGATTTCCTCCACACACTAATATTGATTTGCTTCGAGAACTCTTCTAGTTTTTCAGTGCCGTGCTATCACAATAAAGTAATGATACATATTCACAATTCGGCGGGGCTTTTCGAACGCTTTACTTGCCGCCCTTGGCACCCACCCAGTACGAACCATGTGGCCACTCATATTCCGCTATGCTCTGTTTGTGCATCTCGATACTGTAAAGTCACATCCCATGCAATTAATTCCGATCCAAGGCCAATAGAGAAGGACGTTACCTGTAGCCCTCAGCTGAATTCGAAGGTACGTTATAGCGGCCTTTGGAGTTGATGGAGCAAGGGTAGAGGAAGTGCTCGTGGAGGTGATCCACGAACTCGAGGACGTTGCGTTCCATCGTGCCTGAGACGGCAATGTAGTCGATCAAGCTGATAGCGTAACCTTGAGTCTCGACGAACGGCAAAGGCGATGCTCGATGAAGACGTACCTCAAGTGAATGACGTATTCGCAAAGACCAACACCACCGGCGTGTGGGCAGACAGGGACACCGAATCTGAGAGGCGAGTTAGGTTAGCAGGGGTTCTGTGGATGGGTTGGGTCGCGTGCATACTTGGCTGCCAAGAGGAGGACGCTCAGGACCTCGCTGACACCTGCCAATCGGCAGGAGTCGATCTGACACACGTCGATAGCATCAGCTTGCAAGAGCTGCTTGAAGACCATGCGATTGTGTGCGTGTTCACCGGTGGCAACGCCGATGCCATGAGGCTTGAGTGCCTTGCGGATGGCAGCGTGTCCAAGGATGTCATCTGGAGCGGTTGGTTCTTCGATGAACCTTTGACATCGTGGATGAGGATCTTGTTTGCAATCAAAGAACTTGTTAGGCACTTACCAAGGCTTGATAGGCTCGAGTTTCTTCACGTAGTCGATTGCCTGAGGGACATCCCAAACTTGGTTGGCATCGATCATGAGGACAGCGCCGGTTGGACCAGCGTTCTTGCCTGCAAGCTCGGAACTATTTGGGTCACGCCCCTTGGAGTCAGCAGGGAGGTACTGCGGATCATCGATGATTGAACGGATGATCAATCCACGGCGGAGATCCGAAGCAGCGTCCGCTCCGACTTTCATCTTGAAGTGGTTGAAACCAGCAGCAACAGCTTCCTTGGTGAGGCGTGCCACCTTCTCATCAGAGTATCCTGTACGTTATCAGACAGGTTAGTTGGGTTTTATACGAAGAAAAACGGGAGTCGTACCGAGCCAACCAGCAGATGTGACGTAGGCGGGGTATCTGCAAAGAACCGTTTAATATCGTTAAAAGACCGATGCGGGGTGGCGACTTGCCCAACTTCTCGTACGGTTGCCTCACGCTCTTTCTTCCCGGCCTCATTGGCCTTGAGCATAGCAAGAGCCTCCTCGCGTGTGATGGCATCTGTGATGTAGCGGAACGCAGTTGCATCTACCAACTCTTCCTGGGAAGCGAAGCAAGCTTTCAGAAGCCTTCTCCATGAGATAAAAGAAACCAAGCCTCACGGGTGTCATGTCGACGACAAGCTTCCAGAGAGGCTTTCCCCGAGCACGAGCGAACATATCCCAGAGAGCGTTGTTCACGGCACCAAGGGCGATATGGATGACACCCTTTTCAGGGCCGATCCTGTTTGCGATGTCCATCAGAATACAGTGCCCATTTTCTGGAAAGGTACCACTCACCATCGCAGTTGTGGGTCAGAGTTCAACCAATCCCAGGTCTTCCCCATACTCTTGAAAAGCTCTTCTGGGTCACGGCCGATCAGCCTGTTTGCGAGGGATGCAATCGCTTGGCAAACCTAAGCGCGGAATAGTCGGTCAGCAGGCTTGAAGCACACGTACGGCAAGATCAACTTACGATCTCGTTTCCGCGACCAATGGTGAATGTCATGCCGTGGCCAACCAAAGGTGACTCGCCATCGGTGTAGATGGAGACGTAGGCAGACGAGTAGTCACACTCGGTGTTCCTAACATCAGCGTGATCAGCATCAACACCGGGAACATCCTGGAAAAAGCCTACATTGCGTCCGTCCCATCTCCGGTGAGTGAGGTGGGAAAACGAACATCTGTGCAGCAAGATCATGAGCGGAGACATACGACGGATAGTGTGATCATACCGTGTGTTTCAAAGTGTGTGATCTTGCGAGACATGGTTTTCGATTCAGCGATCGCCCTTTCCTTCTCTTGTATTAGCGAGACGGAAGGAACAAAACTGTATGCGCCGTAGTGGGATCCCGTGCCAGAAGGTTTATATGACGAGCGGCTCATCGGACCGGCGGGCCGCGGGAAAAGGCAACGATGCGGGGTTCAGGCCGCCGTCGTTTTCTAGTAACTGCGGGCCGAGGTTAATTTGCGCAACTTATTTTCTCTCGCCCTCAGTCAACGACAGCGTCGCGCTCCCTTTTAAGGATTCATCTGTGAGGTCTTTGCGGTGGGGGAGAGGAAGATCATTGAATTAAGACTGAACAAACTTGCCAGCTCGTTGGCCTTGGTGTGCGATGGCATCATATCGAACGTTGCCTTCCGAGTCGACTTGAAGGCAAGGGTGTAAGTTCCAGCCCGTGTCTAGGTAATGCATGAGTGGGAGTGACACCCTGTGAGAGCCGACCCGCTTGCAGAACTTCGCATGAGACCGAAGTGAGGGAACAGGGGTACTCCGAATGTGGTAAGGGTTGAATCGGAGTCTGAACTCGTATCTGCAAGGGAGGCTCCATATCATCGAGCTCAACACCACCCCCGGCGTCGACGACTTAGATTCCGCAAGGTTCGTACACTTCTCGACCGGAATCGGTGCATAGACGATGTTGGACCATGTCAAATCTCGCGAGTTTGTCTTGTTGAGATGGATGGCGACCCTTGGAGCCAGATGATGTGATAGGGCTTATCTGTCTCTTTTACAGACCCACCTCTCCCTCAAGATGTCCGGCCAAATCAGCAAAAAGCGCAAGTTCGTCGCCGACGGTGTCTTCCGCGCCGAACTCAACGAATTCTTCACTCGTGAACTCGCGGAGGAAGGTTACTCTGGTTGTGATGTCCGTGTCACCCACGCCCGCACCGAGGTACATCACCCCTTTGTTTCACCAATACAGCGTCCCAATATGTTGTTAGATTATTATCCGTGCCACACACACCCAAGAAGTTCTCGGTGAGAAGGCTCGCCGCATCCGCGAGCTGACCGCCCTCGTCCAGAAGCGTTTCAAGTTCCCTGAGAACTCCCTCGAATTGTATGCCGAAAAGGTTCAACACCGTGGCCTCTCAGCCATCGCTCAGTGCGAGAGTTTGCGTTACAAGCTCCTTGGAGGTCTTGCTGTCCGCAGGTACCTAGATCTTTCTGCAGTTCAAGAATTTGCCTAACATATTTGATAGGGCCTGCTACGGTGTCCTTCGTTTCGTTATGGAGTCTGGCGCCAAGGGTTGCGAAGTTGTCGTTTCTGGCAAGCTTCGTGCCGCCCGTGCCAAGTCCATGAAATTCACTGATGGGTTTATGATCCACTCCGGTCAACCGTCAAGAGACTTTGTTGACTATGCTGTACGCCACGTGCTGCTCAAGCAGGGTGTCCTTGGTATTAAAGTCAAGATGTAAGCCGAACGTCACACGCACCATGTGAATAACAGCTGACGCTTTATTTAGCATGAAGGGATTCGACCCCGAAGGCCAAACTGGCCCCAAGAAGCCTCTTCCCGATTCCGTCCAGATCTTGGAGCCCCCCGTCGACAAGATTGTTTCCGAACCTTCATCCGAATCAAGAGAACCCGCTGTCGTTTCTGCTGCACCACCCGCAGCAGCTGAGCCCGCTTACGCACCAGAGCCTGCTTACCAAGCAGAATCTTTCGGTGCTGAGGAGCCTGCTTTCTGATCTCATTTGTCATGTAGTTTGCACGATTCCCCAAAAGTTGTATCTTCTCTCACTCGATGAAGCTGCGTTCAACATCGAAATGCACGGGAGTGAACATGCAATGTGTTGTGAGGAGGTTGAAGGTCTAGTGTGAAGCTCCGCTGCGTGACTCGCGTCGACAACTGACGAACTCACCCGACGTTTTGGAGAGCACCGGTCAGGACGGATGTGATGCTTCGAAAAGCTCAGATCGAACCATCAGTACTTCAGTCGCGGTCGGGACTCGTCAGTGTTTCTCGCTCCAAACAGCAAAGCATTGTCCAACCAAGTTGTGAGCGGTGATTCGAAGGAAACTTGTTGTTTTTCAGGAAGAGGTTAACGTTGAGCTTGGTCGTAACTCTTCTTGAGGTCGCATGGTACAACCTCCAGTTCGTCCCAGTTGGTGATCGTCATGTTTGGATTTACGTACACCCCAAGCAAATTCCGGGTCCAGAGAGGTCCAGCTCTCCTCGAGGGAATATATAGCCCTCTTCAATTCATTCCTTCATACAACCATTGTCGGGCTGGTTTAAACGGTCCTGACGCCGCCGCTCTTTCAACTCACTGTCGCTCATCATGCGTCTTGCACCAACTTTCGCAACGCTTCTTGCTGTACTCTCCTTTTCGATCCTCACCGCAGCGAACCAGCCCAATGGGAATGTGATTCGTGTCCCGTTAGAAAGAAAGTGGGGCATCACCCACCCTCCTCCTGGGCCATCTCCCAATGGTGCCTCGACCAATCTTGTCGCCCCAACGAACGATGGAGCAGGACCTACAATCACCGAGTTCTTGAAATCGCACGTAATCCGTGTTGGCCAGTGAGTTGCTTATGCGCCACTTCCCATTACCTTGCTTCCGCTCCGAGTCAACTTGATCGAATATCCGCGAACTCGCCGAACCGGGAGGAGTTCGTTTGTGCCTCTATCCTAATCGTTTATCTGCAAGGTCGATAGTTAACTAATTGATATCACTCGTTCAAGGAAATACCAAGCTACGCTTGCTGCGTATGAAGCCAACACAGGCACTGTCCATCCGTTGGCCGAAGCAATTTCCGTAATCACCACGGGGATTCTTGGCGGCCAAACAGCCAGTGGCGCCGTCCCAGCAGGCAAGATGGAAATACGCCGGCGAAGGAGTGACGGTAAGTGATCTCAACCCCGCTCAGTGCAGCACAGCACCGCTGATCACAAGTCTCGCAAGACGGCCGTGCGAAGAGGGACGTACCTCTCGCGGAAGTCAATGGAAACATGTGGATGGGCACCATCAGTGTTGGGAGTCCTCCGAAGACTTTTATGGGTATGGTTAATCTCATAGTTCAACCGCACTGAGTTCACTCGCATGGTCGCTCTTTCAGTCGACTTTGACACGGGTTCATCGGACCTAATCCTTCCTGCCCAAACTTGCGGTAGTACGTGCGCTGGACATACAAAATATGATCCCACACAGTCGTCGACCTCCGTTGACATTGGTAATACATTCCAGCTAGCATACGGGGGCGGCTCGAACGTGGACGGGTCGCAATATGCGGACAACGTGTTCGTGGACGGAAATGAGGTACTATCCAACACGTTTGTTGCATCCGATTGCTAAACCATGCTGGGATTATTACCACACCTCCAGGCTGTAAATCAGACCTTTGGCGCTGCCACGACTTACTCCCCAGGTCTCCAGATCTCTGCTTTCCCGCCAGATGGGTTGCTTGGCCTGGGTTTCCCTACGATATCCGCCCTCGGCGCTTCTCCCGTGTTCCAGACCATGGTCTCCTCCGGCGCCGTGGAGAAGGGCTTGTTCGGCTTCGCGCTTTCTTCCCAATCTGGGGGGAGCGAGCTTACTATCGGCGGTACTAACACGAACATGTATCAAGCATCAACGATCGAGTACATCTCAGTATCTCTCTCTGCATATTGGCAAATTCCTTTTGCTGGTCTGACTCGCCCTGGCTTGAATGGTACTTCTGAAGTCGTAGTGGTCAATAAGACCAGCTATGCTCAGTCGATCATTGACACTGGAACTACGTTGATCATGACGAGTGACAGCAATGCCCAAGCCTTTTACGCCAACGTCCCCGGCGCACAGCCTTCATCCCAGGTTGGCGGTGGGGTTTGGACTGGTTTGTCGTTCACTTGTGAGAAGTCGAATATCGTTTACTCATTCCATGCGTAGTGCCATGTGACATCATCGGTTCTATCGTGCCGACATTGACTTTTGGTTCCTGCAATTTCACTGTTTCCCCTTCTACCTTCAATCTCGGACCAGTTTCTAACGGCTCGACGGATTGTATTGCCGGGCTTGCTGGTGGAGGAAGCGGTACGTATTTTCCTGTTTCGGAGCATGCGGCGATACTCATCCCTTCCCAGCCTACTGGATCCTCGGCGACGTGTTCTTGCAAAACGTCTACACTGTGTTTGATGTTGACAATGCCCGTGTTGGCTTCGCGAACCTTGCTTAATTCACTCGCTCTTGCTTGATCCCGGCTTATTAAATTGGACCATTGTTTCATTTACATTTATTACTCTTGATACCTTGTCATACCAATGGTGTTCTCTTAATGCATACCATACCCATCTGTGAGGCCCAAAAGACTCTTGACTTTTTACTGATGACTGGTAGGGCTCTTGGGACACTTTGTAGTTCCTTCCTTATCGCATTCCTAAATTTTGTCTGTTCGAGTCCTATTAATGTCGCTCTACCTATCCACACCTCAGCTACAACAACATCCTCTTTGCCCACCTAGGCATTGCTATGCACTCGCGCACGTTCTCAATACCACTCACCCAACTAACCAATCTCTCAAAGCCCATTCCAAATCCACCATGAGGTGCGCTCCCATACCTCCTAAGATCCGTGTACCATCCATATTCCTCTCCGGCGGGATCCAGCCCATGAGAGATCATCCGTTCCTGTAACACTTGCAACCGCTCCTCCCTCAACGATCCACCCACGAGTTCTCCAACGTGCGGTACCAAGAGATCAAAGCACGCGACTGTTCTCTCGTCGTCGTTCGCCCGCATGTAGAATGGTTTCAGGGTACTCGGGTAATCTGTCACGAAGACGGGACCCTTGACGAGCACGTCGCTCAACCATCTTTCGTGTTCGCTTTGTAGTGCATGTCCCCATCGTGGCTCGAACGCGAACGGGTGCGTCCGAGAAGCCGGCGAGGCGTGGTATTTCTCGAGTTCTGCGACAGCGTCGGTATAAGACATGCGTGCCCAGGGCCTCGAGGAAGCAGCGGCCTCGAGAATGTTGACACGGTCCTCGTGTCCCGTTGCGCCTTTGAGGAGGGATGCGCGTTCGTCGTGTCCGACGTTGAGTGCGTCCTTGACACAAGCTTCGACGAGGTCGCATACATCCCCTACCTGTCTGGTAAATGCCCACTCCGCCTCGAGCATCCAAAACTCTGCGAGATGTCGGTTCGTCTGAGACCGCTCCGCACGGAAGCAGGGCGAGAGGGTATATACGCGTGCGAGGGAGGCTGCGAGGGCTTCAAGATGGAGCTGGGAGGAGACAGTGAGGTATGCAGGCTTGGAGAAGAATTCGGAGGTGAAGGCGTCTTGGGAGGCTGCGTCTGCGTCTGCGTTAGAAGATGGGGTGGACGTGGATGATGGAATGACGCGGAAGGTTTCGCCTGCGCCTTCGCAGTCACTAGATGTCAGGACGGGCGTATGAGCGTAGCAAAAGTCTTGACTCTGAACGACTTTCTGTCAGTAGTAGTAAGGGGGGTTACGTAGATGGGGTGGAATGTACCTCGAAGAATTCATGGAGAGATTTGAAGAGTGAGGTACGAAGCCGAAGCATGGAAGCGTTTGCGTCTGTCCGGGGACGTAGGTGTGCGTGATCCCGGAGGTACTCGAGAGTGAGTGCCTGCTTCTGGATCGGATACAGCTAGAACGAGCGGGTCGGCATGAGGGGACTGAAGACGGTTGAAATGCCCATGCTTACATCCGGATTACACTCTCCGAGTATCTCCACAGAGTCCACCTTGAGTTCCTTTGCTTGACCGGCCCCTGGACTAGTTACAATTGACCCGGCCATACGAACACTCGCGCCATTCGTTAACCTGGAAGTTTGAACGCGTCAAAGCCAAACGGAAGTGAGTCTTGATCATAGTAGACATGAAAACCGACGTACCCTTGAAAATTCACGTTCAGGTTGTTGCTCACCACGGTCTGGAGTCCCGAAGCACAACTTCCATCGCCAACGACTGCAAAGGTGACGTTCTTTTGTTTTCTGACGGACTTTATCCAGCCGTGGACATTGATTCTGCTTGTGGAGTCTTGCCCTGAAGCCAATATCTGGCGAATCGTCAGAGGTAGTGTCCCCGCAGACGTCGACGCGAACCGCTTGAAAAACATCAAGGATAGGTAGCACAGCCACTGTTTAACGATACCCGACAAAGTGTCCTTGACTCTAGCAAGCACACGCTTGAGAGCCAAAAAAAAAGTATAGACAACAGTAAAAGATACAAGCCAAGCCCTCACGGCCTGGAACCATATTTTAGCAGGTATTAACAGCTTGAGAACGTGCAATGAGTAACCGGCATCCCCCCAAACATCCTTTTGACTGCCCATTGGCCAAATGGTCGATTAGAATCACCGACCCCGGCCCCGGCCCCGACCCCTTCCGCCGCGTCCCCTTTCTACCACCCTTCCACCACGGCCCCGCCCACGAGCGTCGTCCTTCTTCCTTCCTTTAGGTTTAGGTGCATCGTCGACCAGGAGGGTGTCCAATGGAAGTGCATCAGGAAGAATAAAGTAGCGAATGTTGTTTCCACGGATAGAAAGCGAGTCAAGGGAAACAGGATCGCGATTGCGAGTGGTCATTTTGACGGTTTTGAGATACGTATTCATCTGCATGTCGACGCCTATCCGAGAGGGGTCAGAGCCCCACACATATGGACACCCCGACGATAATAAACGCACCAGTGATCGTCCCATGCACAACTGATCCATTCTTTAACTCGATGGAAACAGTCTCATTGTTCAATTTCATCAAGAACCTGGATACGATAAACCAAAGAAAATGGATGTCAGCGACATGTTGTCTCAGCTTTTCCAAGTGCAAAATGGAATGTATGGTGAAGATTCGTTCTATTGTCAGGTCAAAGCTCGGGAACGGAGACCGAAGAGATGGATTTACCTGACGAGCTTCATGATGGCGATGGTCAAGCGATATGCAGCACAGTACACTCGTTCAAGATCGCCACAGATCGTGTTTGGACTTGTTTGAAGTACATCCTCACCAACTAATAGAGTACGATTAGATCACTATCTTTGCTTGCTATTAGACCATCGGCTATTCCATACCACCCATGATGACCGTACGAGTACGACGGAGTCTACTAGAGTTCGCATGAATGGTTGCAATGGCAATGCTACCCTCTTGACATTCCACATTCCACTTATGGAGACAAATGTCTCCCAGGACTGCCAAGTGTAAACAAAGTCTCACTGAAACAGACGTCTTGCTTGACGCTGAACTTCTATCTCACTGTCATCTGACTTTCTTGCGGCCCGTCGCCTCGCGCACTTGAGGATGGTATTTCCTTGTTCCGGCAACGTGGGTTAGAATCTTGTTAGGATCTGCAGTTTGGGTTGGAATCGGTTGACTGTCGGTGAATGTATGGGGCTTCTCCACCCAGCCTTGCTCACATGGTCAATGGTGCGGAGAAGGTTCCATGCGGACCAACGTGCGGTGTTGTCGCTTATTCGAGCAAACGTTTCGCCATGAAGATGAATCCAGATCAGCTGAGGACCTCCGTCTTTGGGGTTCCCGCATGAGTAGCTCCACAGCAACTCGGACTGAGGTAGGTTTTAGATGGTTTTCGGCCGTGGTGGTTCATGAGCCATTGTATCCCTATAGGTTAGGCCGCTAGGCGTTGTGGCTGACCTGACATTTACGTGCAGCTCGAAGCATTTCACCACTGGCTGGTGCCACCTCGACCTCACATAAACATTACCTAACAAGCTTGTCATGGTACCCTAGCGACGCGAAGCTAGGTGGCTTGATTATTACTAAACCCCAACACTGCCAGTATTTACCTGAATAAATCCCTTATTTCTTTTTGAGAAAAAGACTTAGTCAGTGTCCCATGACCGGCATCGTCCCGTGCCTCCCGACTAACGTACCTGCCATACCCAATATAGACATGCCGCCGCTTTGTCCAAATGAGGCAAAGACGCGCGTTTCACATCCCGCCTCCTCTCGGCATTATCCGTACCAAGCTTTCTCTCACTCCTCAATGTCGTTGCCCGCAGCGTCGACGCTGCGGGCAACGTTGCCCTTGGACAACTCCCTCACATGGCTCAAGCACATTCTCACGCGGGTATTTAATGAATCAAGCGGCCGGCTCGCTCCTCTCGTTCCTTGACCACCAACCATCACCATGCGCCGAGGTGGCCTTTCACGGTCGTTAAGGATTACCAAGGCCTATGGAAAGACCAACACCGTGCGGAGGACCGTCACCGTCACCCAGACTCAAGCTATTGAGGCTGCCGCTCAAGCAAGGTATTATGCGGACATTGCAGGTATGTCGTCCTCCTCGTAGTACTGCTACCTTCGTTGACACTATGTACTAGGTCTCGCCAATGAAACCGTCAACGCTCTACACGAGATACGCTCTGAGCCTCCCACTACGTCGTGGGACTCCTTCGACGACAACAATTGGATGGACATGGATGATAGCCATTGGAAGCTTCCCGAGGAGGTGAACAACGAAGACGTGATTGCGCATGCGATTCGAGACTTCATGGACAACCCGTAAGCTTACTTTCCTTTTTTTCTTCTTTTTTTTCCGACGGTTTCAAAGATGGCATTGACGACAGTACAAGGATAACCGCACATGGCGCCTTCGCCGTGAAACGTTCCATGCTCATTGGACAGACATTTTTCCGAACCTCATCAATGCGTACCTCAAGTGGAAAGCTGGGCAGACCGTCGAGCAACTGGCATGTGATCCCCCTGACAACTTCTCATTCACCATCGAAATTCTCGACATCTTCACCCTCTCTACCTCCGCCCACATTCCCCGGTCTGCAGACAGTACATCTCCTGTCGAGGCGTTGGTGTATCAAGGATTCCTCGCCAACGCCCCGATCAATCCTTCCATCGCAGTCTCATTCCGTACCCTTGAACACTACCGTCTCTTACGCGCTCGAAAGCCCTCATTCAGCGTCGAGGCATTCACCAAAGTACTCTGCGACTCCTACAAGATACCCTACTGTCGTACTTATCGCACTACATTGGCTGACACCTTCGACACCTACCTCAGCATCTGCCGAGAAGTTGATGCACGAGTTCAAGCATGCCTGGGGCGCGACACTGCCAACTGGCGCGTGTTGAACACGTGTCCCGCGTGCACCTTCATTTTGGAAGACGAGCCGCTGCTGAAGTTCAAGCGAATGTATGTGATGGATGGCGGGAACTCCGCAAAACGTATGGCCAATACACGGGAGGAGGGTGATACGCGCAACTACGCAAGTGACTATCTCCTACCCACGGACTTCGTTGATCGCTTCGCTCACGAAGTGAAGTCGAAACCCCAAGCACCACCTCCTGTCCCTGACGATGCCGAGATGAGAGTAGGCGACGAGAATGATGACGAAGACCTTGCAGTGGGGCAATCTGTTGCTGAAGTGATAGCTTCGGACTGCAGCAAGAATTGGAAGGCAGCCGCGGTGGATGAGAAGAAGAGGATGTGGGCGATATTTGATGAGACCGGGATCTTTGTCTCTGCCTGTCGACATGGATTCATCTTGTGGTACACAGATATGAGGCGGAGTGGCGAACTGTAAGTGACACACAAGCAACGTGTCCTCAGGCTCATTGCTGACGTACATGTCATGTAGCGCTAAGTACCCGTTGGCCATCGTTTCCAAGGTACTTGATGTCATAGGCGAAGGTACCCTTGGCGCGTACGACATTGGCTGTGGCTTTCAGGCCACCATCTCCAACAGTTCCCTCAGCCCCGAGTTTGCAAGACTGAACTCTCGGATGTGTGTCGACTCGTTCCATGGGTATGCTCACAACTACGCTTGCCAAACGAAGAACCATCCTCTTGGCATCTCTGGCGCGGGATTGGAAGACTTTGGTGCCACAGAGCGTGTGTTTAGTGCCTCGAATGCCCTCGCTCCCGTAATCCGTTATGCCAGCCGCTACCGTCGGCATGTCTTCCTCGACCTATTCTTCAGGCAGTGGGATGACGAGAAGTACGGCAACCTAGGCACCATGCTCCTCAATAACTACCGCCAAGCACGACACGTACTAACATCGGAGAAACTTGCGTTGGAAGAGGCAAAGCGTGCACTCAACATCACAGACGGCGATCTTGAACGGTGGCGAGAAGAGGAAGTGGCATATTTTAATGCTCCCAGGAAGGAGGATGACTGGGATGTCCATGCTGTCACGTACGTTGAAATGCTCCAAGAGCTTCGTGAGGCAGAGTACGTGTGTCTTCCTTTACTAATGCTTTTCGTTAACCGAAGAATCCAGGGCGAAAACTTCGGCTACCTTCTCACACTTTGTCGCAAGCGTACCCGAAAACTACGAGTTCCGACCACCCAGCTCAGCCCAAGGATCTACTCAAACATATGCCAGCGAGCTTTCTCAAACGCGCAAACTTGAAACCGACCGACGAGTCGTAGCTGAACGAGTTGATGACCTCCGACGAGAGGTAATCACGCTTGAGCTCAAGCTTGGGGTCACGTCGCGTTGGCAACCATCGTCTCCCGAGTATCAACAGACACTGAGGTATATTTCTGAACAAAACTATCGCAAGAGATTGGATACACTACGGCGTCTGGTCGTGCAGCGTCTTTTCGAGTTGCAGAAACTCAACATCTCACAAACAGGTAACTTAAAGTCACCCATCACATAGTATCAGTATTCTCATTTTCTTTCAAAGCATACAAGATGCGGACACACATCTCCAAATCCCTCCAAACCCGATGTCGTGCCATTCAGAACGCGGTGAAAGCGTACAACGCTGCTGCAGCTGCGCTTACCCCTTCTCGACCGCCTTTGGAATGGTCCAAGGTTTCACACTACTCATTTCTCGAGGAGTTTGATCTCCTTCGTGAAACGCGAGAAGATATCCGTGACAAACCGTGGGCCAAGCCAGCCATTCGCGAGACTATCCGCCAGCACCTCCGTATTCAACGCGCTGAGGAAGAAATAGTCAGGTGCAATGTTGAGGTTCGGAGGCTCCATACTGCTATTCTGAATGAGCACACGCTGTTTGATAGCGTTCTCACTAGGCTTCGAGAGTCCGGTTCTCAGATACTTCCAGCTGCCGAAGAATTTTGTACCTCCCGTCGTCGTGTCAACACCCAGCTTCTCTCAAGAATCCATCAGATTCACGCGCTCGAAGGCTTCTCAGGCGAGACATCGCCCGGAGTCAGAGTGGGGACAACTTTGCACGCGCATACTTTCACCTCGAGCACTGTGGCCAGTCCAGGAGGATATGAAAAAGAGATTGATGAGGATGGAGAAGAACATGATGACGAGGTTTCCCGTGATGTTGACAGTCTCGTAGACTATATCTCTGACCTTGTGTTACATTGAATGTTTCGTACCTATGCTGAACGTTGAACGCTGAACGCTGAACGCTTGAACGTTGAACGTTGAACCTTATCAACATGTGTTACGATTGATGGCAAGAACTTGACAGACGTGAGTTTACGGTGATGTAATAATATTAATAGCACATCGTGGAGATTGTGATCCACGCGGTGCTCGCCTTGACGATACCTTTCTCCCTCGTTCTCACTCAACTCAACTCCAACTTCCCACCTCTTTCCTTCCTTCTTACCACTTCAAGCATGTTCGAGTCCAGTGTTCGTTGGGTCGTTATCGGTGGAAGATCGCCGGGAGTTTATGCAGAACGGTGCAGTTTTCCTTTCACTCATGTATTTTCTATGTTCCCATCACTTTTTACTGACCAAAATGCGACAGACCATTCATCACGCAAGGTACTCGAAGCCCTCCACTCCCTGTTTGCATCAAATGTCACACAACCAAGCAGGCAAATGACCTCTGGACTCAGTTGCAACCGTTGTGCCAGGACCTTATGGATGAATCTCCGCCGGTTGAGGTTGCAAGGCGCTTTTACAAGTCTTCAATGGTCCAGACGCTTCTGCAGCCCGCAGTTCACCGTTTCTATGCCGTTGTTTATGGCCACGAGTCAGGCATTTTTCTCAGTTGGTACGCCCGTTGTTATTCCCGCAGACTTGAGATAACTGACGTTCAAACAGGTCAGACTGTCAGAAGGCTGTATCGGGCTGCAACCGACCAATCTTCAAGAAGCTTGTCACACTCGCAGATGCTATGGAATGGCTCATTACCAAAGGTCATCGTGTTGGTGACGCTACAATACTGGAAACTCCACGTGCCCCGGCGTTGCCCTTCCCATCTTCTAGTACGTTCCGTTCATTACCTCCCGGTCGGTTCATTACTGATGCACCAATTTTTTTTAGCCATGTCCCCCGTTTCCGGTGAGTATATATAGCACATGTATTGATAGATCGTCGAACGCTTAGGTTAAAAAATAGTATCCGACGAGTCTTCGATCAGTTTGATCGGCTCGTTGGGATCGGCTCTTCCTGACCTCCCGTTGTCACCCTTGACGACTCCTCACTCAAACTCATGTCCTACTTCCACACGCCCATGGCGCATTCCCTCTGTTGCGACCGCTCCTGCTAACCCTCCCTTGTATCAGTATATCAGAGAAATCAACGGAATCTCGGACCAACTCGCGGGTCCTCCTTACGATGATACCCCGCTCCCCTCCTTCGGGCACATGGCCGATTGGTACCTTCAAGCTCACGGGTACACAGAACGTGCAATCCTTCATATTGCCTTTGCCCATGACTCAAGTTCATCCTGCACTGATTTTGTTCACATTCTTTCTGTGAAGGGGATGCCAACTGCAGAGGCCAACTTCCTCTGGGGTCTCATCACTGGTGACATTTAGCTCGTGAGCCATGTTGTTTTGCCTTTATCTTGTCGTCGTCTGTACATCTTATGTTTTGTCACGTGATGCCGTAGTGCTGTAGCGGCTCTCCAATTTTTTTTCAATTATACACCACCATGCTCCGCGTTCAGAAAGGTGAGAATGTTCTGCGGCGGTATGGAATTGCTATACGCAAGGTTTCGACTGCGAAGGTTCGGGTGCCATGGCGCCATCGGAGTATTCAGCGTCTCAAGAAAACCCCGGCGGAAGCGGCAGCATTGAAGACGAGACGAGCGGAGCATAGGAAAACTTACGCTGAAGCATTAGCAGCAGCTCAACAAGTCATTATGGACCAAGCCGTCATGCTCAAGGAGACCTTTGGTCGGCACTCGGTAAACTATTACTACGAGGAAATTATGCAGCATTCACGTCTCGCGTCGCATTCCCGCAAGGCAACACGGTGGAATGCATTTCTCAAGCAAGAAGTCCAGAAAGTCAACTCAGGTACATACTTTGTGGCCGAGAACAACCACGTGCTAATACGTATACAGCTCGGGCTCCTGGTGAGAAGCTCAAGTCCAGTGAGCTTGCAGGCGAGATCAGCAAACGCTGGAAAGCCATGAGTCCGGAAGAACAAGAGGCAACGACCGTCGACGCGGTCAAGTCTCTCGAAGATTTTCGGGAAATGAAGGAGTATGGGTCCCACAACGTCATGTTGAACGCGTTCGCAGATGCACAAAAAACACTTATCCGTGTTGATCGCGAAGTAAGTGAACCGATACCTATCGTTTCTTTATGCTAATAAAGAGTCGAGCTCGTGTCTCTGAACGCGCGCACGGGCGTGGAGTTCATTCTCGTGGGTGTACGTCCCGACACAACACACTGGAATCAGCCCCATGTTTTCTTTACCAGCCGTGCCTCAGACTTCTTCGAATATTGCTTCAAGACCTCAATATCAAGCATAGCCTTCCGCTTCGAGGGATTTTGTATTGCCGGGATTCAAGGTATGCTTGTGGCTTCGCTTGTGAGCTAAAAGCTTGATTTCATTGCTAGGCGTTGCGAAGACTCATCTGGACGAAGTTCTCAATTTAAAGAAAAAATTGAGTGAACGTATTTTGCACGAACTTCGTAAGTTTGGTTCATATCTCTTTGGTGCAATAGCTGATGTTTTGTGTATCTAGAAGCCGCAGCTGCCCCCGCGCAAGTAAACCGCATGTTTTACACTAACTTCGACACGAACATCACAGCAAAGTACCGCGTGGTGTTGGAGAACTGGCCGCTCACTCAATTTATGTCCCCCGGGGACATCAGCTCACGCAATGAGCTACGTGTTCTCTATCGAGCCTGGGAGTCCGGCTCGACGCGCTTTCGGAAGTTAACAGAAGAGGAGTTCAAGCGGTGGGATATGACAAGATCCAGCACGGCGTTGAATGGATCACAAACGGAGAACCCCACCGTGGCAAGCAGTTCATCTGCCCCCAATCCCACCAACTCGGAGGAGCCTCCCGCCTTGTCCTCGTCCTCACCCACGGGGCCTTCTTCCTCAGGCTCCCCTTCAACATCCAACCATCCCCCTGTACCATCCCATCCTCCCGCCCCTCCATCCATCCAATCAAACACCAACAAACGCCCGCACGACAGTCTCAATGTTGTCTTTTCAGTTTCGGGCATGGATATGCCTGTCATCAAGAAACCGCGGAAGGAAAGGAGTGACAAAGGGGTAAAACGAGGTCCAAGGAAGAACCAGGGTGCACAGCAACCATCCGCCATGGAGGGGGCTTGAACATCGTCCTACGACACATTATATCAACTCTTAGTACCATTGCCGGGTGATTCTTTGTGTTTTCAAAGTATATATTCCGTGATTAATTGATCTACACTAATAACATGCTGTATACATGCTTTATTGAATGCTTAGACTATGGAAAGTGAAGAAAAGGCGTTGAAAATGACGAGAAAACAAGTATATACCATACTTCTGGTCAGCAATGACAAGGACGAACATGCCGAGGACAATGACAACAGGGTGTGTGATGTATGCCTTGCCCGAGCACCGGCAGCCTCGATTCGGAGCGTATCTCATGTAGAGTGTTGATGGTTTCATTGGCGAGACCTACATCGTGTCAACGAAGGTAGCAGTACTACGAGGACGACATACCTGCACTGTCCGCATAGTACCTTGCTTGAGCGGCGGCCTCGATAGCTTGAGTCTGGGTGACAGTGACGGTCTTCCGCACGCTGTTCGTCTTTCCACTTAACGACCGTGAAAGGCCACCTCGGTGCACGGTGATGGTGGTGGTCCAGGAATGAGAAGAGCGAGCCAGCCGCTTGATTCATTCGTGAGAACCGTGCGCTTGAGCCATGTGAGGGAGTTGTCCAAGGGCAACGTTGCCCGCAGCGTCGACGCTGCGGGCAACGACATTGAGGAG
>JBBPRJ010000043.1:0-23171 GCA_038092975.1 Chalciporus piperatoides | reverse complement strand
AAGCCAATGATCTCGTGATCGGAGATGGTTTTGATGAACGCAGTGGAGGTGGCCCTGTTGTCAGTTCATCTCGTTTGGTTTTCATCACCTTGAACTTAGAAAATACGCAGGTCTCCAAGGGTCAGTATGACAAAGTCTGGGGGTACATCGAGAATGGTAAAGCTCAGGGTGCGAAGCTAGCACTTGGCGGGCAGAAACGCCCAGGAAAAGGGTTTTTCGTGGACCCGACCAGTAAGGATCATTTTATCCGGCTTTTTTAAACCACTTAGGAAAATTTCGCTCAGTATTCACTGATATCAAGCAGAACATGAAGATAGTGAGATTTTTACCTGATACAGTCCCGGAATTTCGCTGATTGCACGTAATATAGGTTCAGGAAGAGGTATGTTGCACAGTAATGCACACTTACGCAGTTGATTGATAGTGTACTCCAGATCTTTGGACCTGTCTTGTCTGTCGGCCGGTTCAAGACGGAAGAAGAGGCGATAGCATTGGCAAACGATACTACCTATGGTCTCGGTGCAGGCCTTCATTCTAGTACGTAATAAACATATCATACAACTATTTCAAATACTGAGCAACCAAACCTTGCAGATGATGCTAACCAGTGCATGCGGGTTTCGTCTGCTCTTGAAGCTGGAACTGTACGCGATATCGTGTTCTTGATCTGTGTCGACCCTGATCGTCTGTTCCAGGTCTGGGTTAATCAGTACAATCTGTTGAACAACAACGTGCCCTTCGGCGGTAAGAAGCAGAGTGGGATCGGTATGTCATCGTATTACGCTATCATGATTGGGGATTGGCCTGATGTAATGAAGGTCGCGAACTTGGCAGCTATGCCTTGGAAGAGTATACATCTGTCAAGGCTGTTCACTGGAACTTCGGCGAGAAACTCGACTGGCCATTGTAACGTTCGGATGCAAATGCTGTGCTAAAGAATATCGTGTACCTATCGTGTAAGTTGAGCGTGTACGTTGACAAATTCCGGTGACGGAATGCATCCTTTTTCGTGACGCCAAGCTGTGTTGAAACGCTCAACACAGCAAGCTACCAACGAACGCCCATAAGCTTGATCGCGTTCGCGCCGTTCGTTTTGCGGCCCTCGGAATGGTAAGAATGAGGCACACTGGTTGATAGAAAAGCAGACTCGAAGAGGAATTGTACAAGTATATGACTGATAACATCAAAGAGTGCGGGGATCGTGCGTAACACGCGGTGTACAAAAGATTTACATGGACACTGGTGTGTTGGTCCCGGCCGGACAGGCAAGCAAATCATCGCCCTCTCCCCCGACACGCGGAGAGATGAAATGTCAAGTAGAATCACAGTCCGCTGGCATAGCAAAAGTCACATTGGTACACTCCGCATTGCTCACTGTTGGGGGTTGAAAATGGGTTAGATAGTGAAGGGGCGAAAACATTCCAGCGCTACAGATACGTACGGCGATTCGAAGTTGTGGTTCAACGTGTACTGCCACCCCATAACGGCGGCGCCCTGTGGATAACCGAAACTCCCCTCTGGACCGGGAGAAATCGAAGAAACAGGGGCAGAATCGTTGGGAGTTAACGCCGTCAAGCCTGGCGCAGCAATCGGTCCCATAGATGGAACAAGCTCTTGGGTGGTGAACAAACTGCACTCCTTGTCCTGTTTCTCGCAGCGACCGCAGCTTGTGGATGTCTCAGTATACGCGCACTACGAATGCGGTAAGTATGTTGAACGAGATGATGTTGAAGAAGAGGACGAACCTTTTTACGACTTTGACGGCAAGAGTCGCAAGCTCTTTTTGCTTTGGTTGACACTGGCTTGTCCATCGTATCGGGGATTCGCGGTGCTGAAACTGAGTAAAGCCCCATCAAGCTTAAATACTCCAAAGAACAAATGGATGGAGAGACACATGGTTGTTGTCTGGGGCGTGGATAACAAAATCGCGAACCAGGGATCAAAGGATCTATGACACGAGCCTTTCGAATCTTACCGCAAACCTCAAACATACCACGGCGTACAGGGAGAGTTGGTAGGGTATTCGTGAAATTGGACTCCTTGACATGATCGAGCCCAGGAGCTGTGCGATGGGTTAGTTGGAGTCGGTCAATGCGTGCCGCCGTGGACATGTCGTGCGCTCTGCGCATTGCGTGCCTGTGGACAAGGTGTCATTTTACCCCACTAACGCTGAAGATTTGACAGGATCTGCCTATAGCACCGTATCCTGTCCATATTCTGTGAGGGTCGCAGCCGAAAATGGTGGTGACTCGCGTTTCTTGACTTTTGACATTGATGGATCGATCGCGAGGTCGACGGAGGCTGCAAGTAGCAGCCGCCGCAGCGTCCCGTATAAGGAACACAGAAGGAAGGCCAAAGGAAGACATTCACGTTTCAAGGCCATCGGCCACAAGAACACCACCGGGCCTCGCGAACAAGGTGAGGAGAGCAAGGTGTCGTTGATGGAGAAGAATACCCTTTTCTACTTGTTGGGATGCAATTAACTTTTATGAACCCAAGTTTATCGTATGTACTTGCCTCTGACAGGTCCCGCGTTTGTCACTCGTGACTGGTGGCGGTAACTGAGTAAGTAGCTCAGAGGCAAAGCGATGCGGGACAAACTGCACGCGTCAGCAGCGTGCGTTCATGTGCCTAGCTTTTTGGGCCATTGGGCTCTTGCAAGACATGCTTGACAGTGACAGGCGAAAAGAAAAGTGTAGGGCCGGATGATTTTACACAACAGCGCAAAGTACATCGTAGTCGGATTCAAAGAACGAACAATCATGACGAGGGGTAGCAAAATGTCCACGCATATACGTAAGAACAAAGAAAAAAAAAGAGTGGAAGATGACAAGAGACTCAGGATTCTTCTGCGTCGGAAGGACCTGCGTCGTCCTTGTCGGTGGAAGAGCCAGCATCGTAAGGTTCGAGTTCACCCACAAGACATCTGTACGTAAGGGTGAGATCGAGTGGAGCGTGGCGGACAAAATCAGGTGCGCACAAGTCTCGCACATCGGTGGATGCGCCTCGCGTGACATACTGGGGTACGTACGCATTTGTTGAAGACCTGAAACTACCGATTTGAATATGTGATAAATAGATGGCCAAATTCACTGACGGCCCCTGTCCATAGTAGTGTTGAGGATAGTAATAGTATTCCGGCGTGACGCCCTCTTGAGAAACGTTTGGGCTGCACAATAATGTTGATAAGGAAAGAATAGGGGGGAAAAGGCTCACAGGTTTGGGGCATGACTATGCATACTGGGCGCGAGTGGAAAGTAGCCATGCAGCCTTGGAATCGACACTTAGGCAGCGAATTGTGGTGAATGTATGATCGACGTACGAGCCCTGGGCTGGGTCACAGATACTGGCATCTTGGCCTTGAGGCTCTTCCGACCGAGTTCTGAGCACGGTCCCACTTGCCACCGGGAAACTAGGTGGCTCGGATTGTCGGGGGGTGTAGTGAACGCCTGGCGCGCCTGAAGTCAGGTTCCCGGAGGCACAGGGAACAGCGCCTTGGACACCGAAAGTTGAAGCTGGAGTCTTGGAGAGAGCTTCTGGGGGTGAATTACCTGGGAATCTGGGTGGCTCGGATTGTCGGAGCATGTACTGAATGCCTGGCTCGGCGCCCGAGGTCAGGTTCCCGGAGGTACCGCTGGACGCAGGGCCCTGGACACCGAAAGCCGAGGCTGGACTCTGGGAGCGGGCTTCTCGGGGTAAATTACAGTCCAGTCCTAGCGAAACACAGCGGCGGCATGACCGATCATTTTTGCCGTACTCGATAGGCTCGCACTGCGTTCCTTGAGTTCGGCAAACGATGTATGGAGAGGCACATACTTACGCGCTGCTTCGCCGTTCTGCAAGCATTGCACGCCCTGTCGGCGCGTGGTCGCCGTTGAGCTGGCTTTTGATTACGACTTCGTTCCGGGGCCATGAAAGGCAGAGAGTGAGAAAGGCAGCGCGAGGAGCACGATTTAGACGGTCCCTCTTTAAATGTCGCCTCAGTGTCGTCCCAAAGTCAATGTACTTACCGTATGCATCGATGATGGGGAGATCATATGTAAAGTTTCGTGAGTCCTGCAGTTCTCTTCGTGGAGTATGAGGCACACTCTCGATTATTACATCAGAATTTCGCCGATTAATCTGGTGCATTCCGTCGAGGTGGCTTGAGAGAGAGGCCAAAAAGTCAATTTTGACCCATACAGCTTGGCTAATTGGAGCCAGTCAGAATTAATGAATGGCGAGAGAAAGCGAGCGGAAACCTCACGATAACGAGAAGGCGTGAATGAAACTGTGGATGACTGGCGGATCAGGGATGGGTGATAGGTAGGAAGATGGGTCGAATTTCCTTTTTCATGATCAGCGCTCGTAAGCGCAAGGCTCTGGGGAACATTCTTGAATTTTCGTTAGTATATGCAGCCTAAGTCAAATCTGGACCCGTATTTGCATTGGAATGCGTGAAGCCTGCAAGCGGTCCACGTGAGAGATAGAAGTGCTCAGCGAAGGACGCAGCGGATTAAGGTAGTCCAGAGTAAAATGCACGTAACATACAGTACATGTTCACAGAGCCAAATAATCTTTCACTTCTTCTTCAGTTAGCTTACGGAATGTAGGGCGTGGTCGGCCAGTTTCCCCCCCTTCCTTTCCTGCCTCGAGTTCTTCCGTTGTCGGCACTGTAACCACTCCAATCTCGATAGTCTTCTCTGTCATTTGCCCTTCAAACCCCTCCTTAAGGGTGAGCAGGGCTGTGTGGATTGCATCCTCCAGGCTAATGTCATCGTTGTATCTTTACGTTAAGGGAGCATTAGTTGCATGTGCATCATTGTGACGAGTCAACATGCGCGAAACTTACCGTTTCTCCAAGAAAGTCTTCGCATTTACCATATTCTTGCCAATCGCGCTTGCCTTCCAGGCCCAAAATGATCCCGATGGGTCGACTTGATACAGACTAGGCCCGCGATGAATATCCCACCCCGCGACCAATAACGACACGCCAAATGGACGCACACCGCTATGAAAACAATGTGGAAGCTCAACAAGCGAGCCATGCACGAGGAGCTAACCTTACCCGGACTGCGTGGCCTCCTGCATGACGGTTGCAATCTCTTGAGTCAAAACTTTCGTGGGTGGGTACTCCCCGTATACTTTCCAGTATGCCTGTGCGCTTTTGCGTGCACGCGCGATGAGGACACGAAAATCCGGACCCATTCCGGAATACACAATTCCAATGTTAGGACAGACCACTGCCACCTTCTCGATCATTGAATCGTCTATCAGTATGGACGAGGACTTCTTCTCCGTGGCGATGACGATACCATTCGACGCTGATGTGAATGAGCAATCTATAGGCGGACATTACGACTATGATGATACCTTTGATTCCTAGGCTTGTGGTCCCTTGTGAAACGGCGGCCAAAGCGTGTTCAATCTGCACAAGCTTTCCGCTCGGCGAGAAGACGGTCAGGGAGTAGCTAATGGGAGCGATGAGATTGGTAGACAGGTTTAGGTGCGGATTCCATACCTGTATGCGCCGCCATCTGCACTGGCCATTGTGAGTGAGTTTGTGAGGGGGAGAAGACGGGGTATGGATGGGACTGATTACCTCTGATCGTGCAGTACGCGCGTCGGTACCACGCGCGTCTTTGTTTGTCCCTTGTTACGCAATCCCGTCCAGATCAAACTCGCACAAATATCTCGCTCTCAGTCACAGATGGGCCAATCGCTTTCAAAAACTTTTTGTTCATGGGACCGTACAGACATGTTTACACATCCTAAGTTAGATGACAGCTTTACCGAATATCCTCACAGTATCACTCTGACAAGGGTGTTGTTCTCAAATAAGATTGCTGAAATGAAACGGTCAGCTATCCTCCCATCTTCACGACACGGCGTTGCATATATACCTTGTGGAATGTAACGTCGGGGAACAGCTTCTTGGCCTCCTCGTTGGTCACCAAAGGGTGGACGATCACATCGTCGCCCTTGTTCCAGTTCACAGGGGTTGTCACCTTGTGCTTATCGCCAAGCTGCAATGCTAATGGGGAGATCGCTTAGGCAGGGATGAAACTTATGATTCTAATTCTCTCACAGTCAATTACGCTACAAGTGGAGTTAATACGCAGGTCTCAATCGAGGGTAAACGGAGGTCTCACCGAATAATCTCATCAAAGTTCCTGCCTGTCGAAGCGGGGTAGGCAATCATCAAACGGATGGTTTTCTTGGGGTCTATGACGAAGACAGTGCGGATCTACAGGCCAATGAGATATGCGTTTCACCGCAAGGTCAGTGCACCCACCGTGAAGGGGAGGCCCTTGTTGTCACGGTTCGTGGCATCTTGCTCGTCGAGCATGTCGTAGAGTGTAGAAATACTCCTGTCGGCATCGGCGATCTGGCGCACATTGTGAGTGGGTTGAAGCGGAGATGCAAGAAACTGAAATCACTATAGGGAACTGAACGTTGGTGGGGCCGTACTTGGCGCCAAACTCGTTGATGTCCTCCACCCACTTGTGGTGGTCTTCAAGGCCGTTGGCGGAGATACCGATGACCTTTACGTTGCGCTTCGCAAAGTCGTCTGCGCGGCGGGCCACTTCACCGAGCTCGGTGGTGCAGACAGGGGTGAAATCACCGGGGTGGGAGAAGAGGACAACCTGGACGGAAGTTGTTTAGAGAGGGATGACCTCCTAAAGTGAGGCATACCCAAGAAGTACCGATCCATTCATGGAACTTGATTGGGCCAGCTGTGGTCTCTGCTTCAAAGTCTGGAGCGATGTTACCTAGGCGGAGGGAAGGCATATTGATCAACAAGTTGACGACAAGAGCAGATACGGGATGATCTGATTTCGCTGTCCCTTTTATAACAAAGTCAAGTGGCTTTAAGGACTAGAAATCATGATCAATTATTGCGTCTTGACTTCTCACGCCGTTTAGCCATCTCTCTGGTCGATAAACAGACGACATGTACGTAGCAAAAGAAACTGCATACATCTACGTCTGATTAGCCTGGGCAATATCCTCGTGATCTACTTGCAAAAACCTCCGATGCCACGGGTTCACGTCTCCTCGTGGCTAGTAGAACGCGACTGAATGCAGTATACTATGCGGGTGCCGCTCCTGCTGCACTTGCAGTATTTTGTCAATGTCCTCGTCGATGTCCGCTGACACCTCGATCTACGTGCGCCAATCAGAACATCCTCCGTCAGACTCCACTCCACTCACCGCCGCGGCCAAGTCTAGCATCGCTTTCCCAGCAATCAGTGCTTCCTCGTGGTTGTCTTTGATTTCTATATTAATGACATGCACAGGCTTGTTGAACTCGCCGCCTCGACCGAGGAGATCTTTCATGCACCAGTCAGTTCGGTACAGCCTCGTGATTTCAACAGACTCACCATCACATACTGCATCAAAGCAGCGCTCCTCGCAGGTGATGACCACATCAGCAACGGTTCTACTATCCTGCCAACGTTCTGGAGCTAATTTGATCCTACGATTACGGTCCAACATCTGCAACAGCCCATTTGCGGTATACCTTGCAACACAAGCTCAGATATGGGATGTATAGAACCGTGAATGGAACCCACAGGCGCGGATCCTTGGACTGGAGCTCTTCATATATTGTATTGTAAGGCGTCCCAAAGGAGTATATGTTCGGCTTGTCTATTGACGGACCAGGGAGGCGAACGGCAGACCCTGTGCCGTATGAGATTACTTTGTAACCTGCTTTCCTTGATTATGGTTAGTAAATATCGAGCCACCAGCGTAAATTAGGACATACTGAAGGACATGATGTCCCTCCATTGAGCGATTCTGGGAGAGTGAGACTCGACATTTTCGCGATAGCGTAGATGACGAATACCTGATTACTAGCACAGACGACACAGAACAGTGGTCGCGGTCTATATGTAGAGGTAGAGGTAGAGGTAGAAGGGGCGTCTGGCGCTGGGGCGACGTTACTCGCGTTTGCGGGTGGTTGGTACGGTGCTTGTGGTGGGACAGCATAAGAATCGGTAGGGGGCCAGGGCATCGAGTTGTGTGACTGCGGCTGTTGTGGTGGGGCAGGTGATCCCTCAGAAGGAACTCGCTGCAGACGTGGATCGGAGCGCGCTAGGCGGGGGTCACGGGCTCTGCGAGGGTCCATGGAACACTGCGATTGAAAGAAAAGACCGCCCATTGAGCATCATAAATGCGTTGAAAGAGCGAGAATATCAGCAGTATCTAGAACATTTGTAGTCTCCAACTCGACCCAGCAACCGCAATGGGCGGGTCAATAGAGCTTCCACTCTGAATCATCATAAGAAATTAAAGGATGGCAAGGAACTTACGGGGTTAGAACGAAGTGTTTTGTAGACAAAGACGATGTAGGACGGTTGAGAGTCGAGAGTTGAACGTTGAGGACCGACGCTGAGAACCGTATGCTGCCAAGCACGGTTCCAAGCCCCGCTTTGGTGCTCTCACACCCTCGCTATAATCACACCTTCAAGCTCTAGTCGATAACTGCGATTCAATACCCGGCGCTCAGCCTTCCGCACATCGCCTCACTATGGAGTATGTCTCAGCTTCGTAGGGTTCCCTTCGATCTACTGACAGCTCAAGCAGGCTCCCGGCGAAAATGCTGGACATTATATCGTCCTACCGCTCTCCCACAGACAAGGATGTGAGGTTAATTGGACAAGCGATCGCTCGCGACGAGCAGGCCATCGCCGTTTTAGACTCGGAAATCAAATCAATCATGGCGCAGTTGGAGCAGGTTCGTCTCTGCAAGCTGCAGCACCAGGAAAACATCCGCCAATACAAATCATTAATTACTCTCGCACGATGCATACCACCCGAAGTCCTCGCAAATGTCTTCGAATCATGCGCGGAGAGCGGGTGGACTCGTGCACCTCTTGTCGGATCGCAGGTGTGCTCAGCTTGGAGGAAAGCGGCAGAGTATCCGCACGCCTGGTCCCGCATTTACATTGACTGTGGCCTCGGTAATCCCGTGGCGAAAACGCAGTTCTGGCTGTTGAGGGCACGCCAGTCTCCACTCCATATCTCGCTCGATATTCCTGCTGATGCGCCGTTGGTGGTTGAAGTCCTTGCTGTCCTCTTCGAGCGATCGGCCCAGTGGAAATCCATCGGCATACGGACACACGATTCCATCCAGCTGAACCACATTTTATCGCTTATGCATCATCCATTCCCGCAGTTGCGCCGACTCGATTGTGTGACCCACTGGGATACCCCCACAGGAGACCTTGTCGATTTTTCTGCTCTTCACAACGCTCCTGCGCTAAACCAACTCAACATAGAGCAACACAATCTACCTCGCTGGAGTATTCCATTCCAGCTGACGACTCTTCACCTCGTTCTGTCTTCCACGAGACTCCTCCCCAACCCTGTTCCCGCATCTAGATGGACAGACATGCTTGTCAATCTCGTTAGCTTGAAGCATATGACCTTGGAGCTTTCTGACGGTTCAGAATATCATTACGAACCCGACACAGCTCAGCCTGTGGTTCTCCCTCAACTTGACTCCCTAACACTCGGCATCTTCCCTAACTTGGTCGGCCTCTTTGACAACATGCGTGCTCCGGTGCTCCGCAGGCTCCTCCTTCGTTACTTCCCTGGTCACCAGGACGTTTCATCCGGTCCATTTATCCGTCGTTTCTTGGAATTCTCGCCTCAAATAGAACTGTTAGAATTACACGATGTAGATTTACCTCGGGAGGACTTGGTGCAAAGTTTCAGGTTGTTGCCCCGTGTTGAAGAACTTCGTTTGCACGACAGTGATATCTCGGACGATGAACTGCAGTATCTGTACGGTCCCTTAGGCTTGTGCCCGAATCTAGTGCGCTTGGATGTACGCTGGTGCGTGCATCTAACTGGGACGGCGTTGGTTGAACTCGTCAGGAGTCGCGCCCACGCCAACGTAGATCCGGGCACAAGCAAATCGAGGACCGCCCTCAGGACGAGGGGCCCGGGGGTGGAGGAGGTGGCCGCTATCAATTGCCTCCACGTGAAGGAACGAGACGTTCTTGATATCGCGGAATTCACGACTTGCAGACTCATGCTCAGGCCAACCGACGACTTTTGCCGTAAGTCCATCCAACTTGCAATCTGAAAATCCTCTTCTGATTGCCGCGATATTGGATATTAACGGACTTTAGGCAGCAGAGGGTGTTGTGCGAACGAGAGGTACAGGCAGCGAATGCGGCTTCGTCATGGCATTACTTTCAACGAAAGAGATCCACCTCTCTCCAGGATTATCCTTTGATGTCTAGCATTTTTATATGAGAAATGTCCGAGATTCAGAGAATAGAGATAAGCAGTACAGTCATCACATGTAGGTCGCAAACTATGGCAGACGGTGGTGAAAGGAACACCATCCACCTCAAACAAGGACTACAATCCTTCTTCCACCGGAAGACAATCATTACCCTGCAGTGTGTTAGCTGAGGGCATGGTTTTCGACTTTCTGGCGGTTGTTGTAAACGAACAAACCGCCCGGGACTAATTTAAACCTCGACACGTGTCACGTGGGCCTCAGACTGGTTTACAGCCAACAACTCTCTCCTGCCTTGAACGTGTAAACTATTGTTTACCAACGCCATGGGATACATTGACCGTACCGCAGACTTCCGGGAAGTCTTAAGTTTGAAGCAGGGTTCTGTCCCTCCTTCCAAGCGACGAAAGCTGGCTGCCGAGGCCGATGCTCAAGATACCTTTGCGAAACAATATCTAGAGGAGGCATACGCTGTGGTACGCTTGTTATTCGAGTAGATGAGCTAGTGCTTGACACGAACCTCCACAGTTGAACCATATAAACGCTCTCACGCGAATGTTGTCCAACATTCGCAGACCATACCTCAATGTTGATTCTCACTCGAGCCCTCTCGTGCGTCAAGGCTCCCGGAATTTCGACGTGAACGACCCACAGCAGTCGTGGTCAGAAATAAAGTATCTTTCCAACGAGGAGAGAGACCAGATTGACGTTCAGGCCCGAGTCATACTGGTTCGCTGCGCGGACAGAGTAAAGGGCATGGAGGCACTCGAGAAGCGTGCGGTTCTCTGTAAATTTCATCGGGATGAATTCTAACCACCTCTATTTTGAACAGGGCGCACAGAGTTAGCTGCGCGCAACATGAACCCACTCATACGATTCCTTCCTACGAGACTGCTACATGGCGACTCGGCCACACTCCCCGAGTATCTTGCCGCACATCATGCCAGCATAACGTGGTACATTAGCCGGCGTTTGACCGAAGCAAGCCAACACCAGAAAGAACTACAAGAGGAACGTGTAAAACGACAACTAGAACGGACGCGTACCCTCGGTTCTAGCGCTGCCCGTGAGGCTATAAGCATATCCTCAAAGGATGTCACACGAGACAAACCCCAATCCACCAGTGACAGCTGGATTGGTGGTGCTTCTTCCGCCATTGTCTCCGGCATCGTTGCTACCATCGGTTCCCGTTCCGACACCACGAAACATGCCGGGCCCACTATCTCCATGGAGAATTCAGATGACGAGGAGGAGGAAGAGATTGAACTCACCGAATCTCAAATCCTCCAGTTTGAGACCGAAAATGCACATATTCTGCGGTCCGTTCAAGATACGCTGGAGTCGGTGCAGCAAGCGGAGGCGCGCTTGATGGACATCAGTTCATTACAGATGGAGCTTATCAGCCATCTCACACGCCAGACAGAGCTGACAGAGCAGCTTTATGAAGATGCAATCTCAACTACATCCACCGTTGAGAAGGGCAACGTTCAACTCAGGGAGGCGAGACGTAGAGCAAAGGACAGTCGAATATTCATTCTTGTATTCCTTATTGGTGCCAGTTTATCGCTGCTCTTCTTACACCTGTACTAGATTCTTAGATGGCATCTGCGAAACATAGTTTATACTATCCAAAGTAACATGTGTGTGTCCAGAAAACTAGAAGGCGTGTAAAGTAACGAAAGGGTCCAGTGATATCCTCTTCAAGCCCGTACATAGTGGGTGCATGTTCCAAAGTCAGGTATCCGGAAGAAGGGGATTTCTCTCCTCGAAATCTTCCAGTGGCTCTCCTGCAAATTCGTGGGTTGTCAACGGTCTGCTGTGCAGTCGTTTGATCTCCTTCTGGACGGACAGATAAACCACACTGTGGAAGGTTAGGCGGTGACAAAGATAATCAAGGTATATCGTACGAGCTAGAGATGATTGAGATCACAACGCCTCCTACGATTAGGAGGACATTGAAGAACTTTGTTGCTAGTGGAGGTGAACATGAGGTCAATGACGAGTGGGGAGTAATTGGCGTACAGGAATCCATCTGGCTTCTCTGTTCACCGTCAGAGAGGGTTGCGATGCGTGAACCCACAAAGACATGGACTAGAACTCGAGGAAGGACAAAGAATGTAGCGAATACAAACTGAGTCAAGGACACGGCCTCGATGCTCTGAGAGCGGAAAAAAGGTGATGCGCAACTACCGCCAGGGTGGAAGACTCACAGCAAATAGTGAATTAGAGTATACCCAAGGAGGGAAAGATGAGATGCGGATAAGGATAATAAGAGGCATGCCTCTCGTGCGCTAGTCAATCAGGGATTATACAGTCTCGTAGGGATACGAAACACACGAAGAACTGACGATAACGGCTTCCAAGGCTTGCCATTTCTCATTATTAGCGGTCCATTTCCGTAAACGATTGCTGAAGACGGAGCGCAAGACGACAAAGACGAGGGCCGATCCGCTGATGGTGGAAATGGCCGCGGGAATGAAACCTCGCACACCATAAGTGAATCCACAGAGATTCATAAGAGTCGTATGGCCAATGAAAGGAGGGAATGATAGTAGAACTGGAAATAATTAAGAGAGGACGGGATGGGCGTCGAGCGACCACATACCAGCCGCAGCAGCGAGAATGAAAGAGCCGAATGGCAGACGGCGAATTTCAGCGGCAAGATCATACATGAACTGAGCGATACGACTTGGGGTCACCAAAACAATGAAGGCAATCAGGCACGCGTAGAAGAGCAAGAGACAGTATATTGCGGCCTGAAATTGGCGATTTATCACGGAAATATATCTCAAATTGCAACTGCTCACCTTCGTATAGAAACCGAGTTTCTGATACTGCGAAGAAGCCAACCTCGCCTGGTAGCGTAGTTGTTTGTGGAGAGAAATGAAGATTGCTGCCATTGGTCCGAAACAGATATTTACCAACTGGTTCACTGGTAGGTCCAACGAGCCTCCAGCCTCGGCAGCCCACCTGCAGGCTTGCTCGTTGGCGGGATGGCGAAGGTTCAAGACTTCAATATGGACAGAATCACATGATCTATAAATAAGGCACAGCCACGACGGAGCCTTTGACGGAAAACCAGATCCTATTGCACACCACGACCCAAGTCTGGCGGGTACTACATCACGTCCACCTCATGGAAAAGTTCTCTGCATTTAGAGTGAGTTTGTTAAATATTCATTCTTGCCATCTCGCTAATTTATTTAGGACCCTGGAACGGGTATACAGGTTGGCCTGTCCACTCTACTCTCCGAATGAATGAGTCCTGAACACGAGTTACTCGGACCAGCCCTTCCTTCCGCCGGTTCCACCATCGGAACATGACCTTCTAGTCTCGCTCTTAGCCCCAGTTCGCATCACATTGGCAATGATGCGGTCGTTTCTGGTCATCATGGCTGCCATCCTGTATTGCATCCTAGTACATGTGATATGCACACTTCTCGTGAGTTCGTGGATCTTCCCTTTGCCCCGTTTTCTTATGCAGCTAGATCCCAATCCCCCCCTTCCGTCGCTTCGTTGAGGGGGTCAGTACAGTAACGCTGACCCGGCTTGCGCTTTATGTCCTTGGTTTCCTGTGGATTCCAGAAGAGTTGGTAACGCGTAAGCGGGGGTTTGTCTCATTTAACCAATCATGTGGTCTTCGTTGTTGAAAATATCTGCAGGAAATTGCCAAATATTCCATGGGACCCAAAGGGTGGGGATATCATCGTCTCTAACTGGAGCTCCTGGCTCGACATTCTGTGGCTTGCGTATCGGTAACATACCCTGGGTTCTGTAAGAAAATATCAATGACTCTGACGTTACCATAGGTTCAACCCCATTTTTGTACTGCCCATTGCCGATGGGCCTACGCTGCCAACGTCCTCGCCTCCAGAAGGGGAAGCTATAGCCTATAGACCTGGTCGCAAGACAGGTACTGGTTCGGCAGCACTATCTACGCCAACTCGGAGCATCAGTCCACGTCAACCAATCCGTGGCTTCCGCCAAGTATCTCTATTATCCATGGTGCTTGTCACCGGTCAGACTCCACAATCGCCTTTGACGGACCCCTGTCAATCTCTCGAGGACATCAGACGGTCTGCAAAACGACCTCTAGTGGTTTTCCCTGAGTGCACGACAAGCAACGGGCGCGGTCTCCTTCGTTTTGCCCACGTTTTTGCGGGCTATAATGTTCCAGTGAAGGGATGGAACGTGTTTATCATGTGTACCAGGTGGGGACGAATATAATACCTCCTTGTTCGCACGTCAATAACCAAACAAATTCTTAGATACGATCCTCCGACCACTCTCCAACCATCTCTTACCCACCCCATCCCATCCTCCAAACTCAACCCGTTTTACCACATCTTCTCCGTAGCAACTGCATTGTCGCCGCAGTCTATGTCTGTTCGCATGCTTCCCCTTTCCGAATCACCTTCCTCTCAACTTTTTATGGTGAGCGAGGTTGTCCCGGACCCAGTCATTGATACGCTCTCGGAGGCTTGCGCCATCATGATTGCAAGAATAGGCAAAATGAAACGGATTGGTTACGGCTGGGAAGATAAGGTCGCATTCCTGGATTTCTACTCGGTGCGGCGGAAGTAATGCACTTGCGCTTGACATTCGACGGGCTCTCCCACGATCACTCACGAAGCTATCTCGAAGGCTAATCTCAGGCTCTATCGATCATTTCATCTCGGAATGTAATCAACGATCGAACGTCACGTTATAGATGAGGGAGAAGTAATCTACGTGGCACCATGTAATACACAGAAGCAATCGGATATGACAAACAGCCAGAGAGCTTACTACATTTACCGCTGGATTGGGTAAATTATACAATGGAAGAAACACAAGACACATCATGAAGTGGGTGGGTTTAGCACGTCCTGCATCAAGGTCATCCACCTCGCATCCATCCCAGACTCGCCAGAGATCATTAGTTCCAAATCGCCGAAGACATTTGGTGCAGCCTCGTTGGATGAAAGTGATCCAGAAAAGTTTGCGAGGTTCTTCATAAACTGTTCGTCAAAGGGAGGGGATGATGGTGTCGGAATAAAGATGTTTGGAGAGGAGCCTCCGGTGGTCATGGGCGGTAGGGCGGCAGGGAGCATACTGGCCTGGAAAGCGGAGAATTGATCGAGATGGGATTGGGTAGGTGCAGTTTGTCTGGTGGGTTGCGGGAACATTGATAGGTACTCCACGAGGGAAGGATGAACTTCTGGTATAGGATCCGAATAGGAGTAACCTTCATTCGACATGGAGGATGGAGAACTCGCTGCGTTTGCCGGCTCGGATACCGATGTGGGTGCTGTCTGGACCTTTCTACGACCTTGCTGGGAGAGGATTTTAGAGACTAGAATCCTCGTCTGGCCTCCAAACACTGCGAGCTCGTCGACCCCAGTCTCTGGAAGTAGGATGGCAGCACTTGTGCCAACAGAAGTACTCCCGTGAGTAGGTGATTGCACCTGAGCTTGTTGGGCCTTCTGCTTCAAGTGCATCAGTACTGCCTGGGGGACTCGACATGTGACTTATAATCCAAGCAATAGAATTCTACTCTTACAAGTCCGCTTCTAGCACGAGGAGATATGGCTGCACCACTCCTGAATATGTTCAGCGCCAGATCCAATTCTAGTTGCGCAGCTGGTGCCATGGTGGAGGATGGAGCTCTCGTAGCAATTGTGCCCACAATGATCTGGTGACAAGACGTGAGCTCAATCAAGGTGCTAACCGTTCGCACCGACCGCAGCGGATAAGAGATGACTCCACATTGTCCAGAAACGAGCGAACAGTTGTGGATACTTCTGAAAATTCATTCCAATGGTCTTGATAATTGCTGAAGCACATCGGTATGAAGCAAGAAACGACGGTGCGAAGGGGCTGCGAAGTGGATTTGAAGGAAAGTCCAGCATAGCTTGAGCGAAGAAACTTCGATGTATATATAACATTGCTAAAACGGTTGGTGAGCGGAAGCAAGCTGACCGAAAGCAAGAAACGCACTTGACGTTCTAAATTGGAAAAGTAGCCTGCCCCGGGTGTATGCAGTAGGTGTAGTGTACTCGTCGATAGAACTGGAACGGTACAGATTCAGTGAAGGCGGGAGGACCTTCTCTCGAACTTTCCGATCCAAATCCAAAATGGTTTCATAGCTCAGCGGCGCAACAGTGAGTGTGAGTTCGAGGACTGGAATGAATACATCCTTCGTGAAAGAGTATTTCCAACGAAAAACTGGAGAGAAGTTTGTGAGCGGCTCCATAAAACACGCGTGGATTCCTACAGCCCATTTCTACTTCTCCATCTTCACTTATGGTTGCGGTTTCATCCTCCGGAAACTCACAGTCAACGTATGACAGGCTAATCGACGGCGGACGCCCGAGTGCCATGCTCTGTCCAACTCGGTAGGATTGTTGTATTGATAAGCTGGCTATACGACCACTTACATGAAACATATCGGCTGATAAAAGCTCCCAGAAAAGAGTTCGACGGCGTTGAATGGATTTTGGAGGCATGCTAAAGCGAGCAGGATCACGATCTATCCACGAGTAAGAGCGTGTTCAGTTCTGCACAAGACGACATACGGAACCCCATCTACCAAGGAGATTTAGTAAAGTCCTTTCATTCACCAGAAGACTTACGCTCTGTGCGAGTTTGTTCGCCAGCGCCATGATTGACCATGCGCTGTCTAGCGTCGGATTGACTCCACGGTTCGCGTAATAGAATGCCATTAAACATAAAGCTTGCAGTGTCTGGCTGGTCGGAAGATCATACACTGACTGCAGCGATAGTGCCAAACAGCCGAGATGGAAATAGTTCTCGGCCTCGGCATTGAAGGGGGGCAGAGTGAGGTCCGTAAGGGCGCCGTGGGCAAAGACCATATAAAGGACGGCGACAGTGTGCGGAGAAACTTCACCTTTGGTCCCCGAATCTTCTTTTGGATCCTGTGCGAAAGCATAAACAGGGGCCAAAATTTCGTCAATCAACTCCTCGCGGCTAATTGGTCGAAAAACCCATGCAGCATTCTCCATATAAGTTTCGCACAGGGTAGTCGCACGCGGATACGAAGGGAGATGTTCGAGCAAAGAAACCAAAACTTCAGACGCCTTTTCCTCATCGCTGATACCGGTGATATTATGGGGGAGGACTGGCGCCAAGTGTTTGAACTCAGCCGGCACCTGGGGTAGATCAGTCGTTGGAGAAGAAGCAGAGCCTGTCCCCGTTCCACTTAATTCTGCACCGGCCTTTCGCGCACAAGGTTAGTAGAAAGTGTGACATTGCGATCCAGCATCACATACCAGAAAGAGTGTCTTGACATTGGACAGGCATCAGTGGGAGTTGACAACGTTACTTCAAGTGACTCACCTCGGACCCTGCCGTGCGGCCAAAATAATGTGAATCTCCTCGTTCTGTGATGGTGAGGGTCCCTATGCCATTTACTGGGACAGTTGAGTGATCTCCTGAAGACTCGCGAGGGGAAATATCCGGCCCATATTTAATGGAGAGCAACTCGTCAGCCAACAGAGGGTGGACATGATTTGAAACTCCGGCTTGGAATATTGAGAGAGCATCTTCGAGGGAGCGTATACGCTGGCCCATCTCAGAGATCTTACGGTGCAGGTGCTCTGTGTCGGCGAGGACAAATCTGGGATCGATGTTGGTGAACATTCTACGACTCGTGAACCGGCAAATACTAACCGAGTCCCCTGTCCGGTCGATAGAATGCCTGGCAGAAGCCACGTTAAGAATATCTATGCTGACGAAACAGGGGCAACGAACCATTGGGACATATTGTGGGGCAACCTCTGCGAACGCAAGAACCACAGGGTAGCTTCTTGTCGCACCTCAGCTTCAATCTGCAATATGATTATGAGGGGCAAGAGTGAGTGACTCGAAAGGGAGAACCTTCGACACTCTGCACAAGATATTTCACCACGAACGCGTTTCAGCTCTATCTCTTCCTCGGTGGATATTTTGCGAGCGGTTCGGCGGGTGACATTTGACACGGAGCCCTTTGAGGTATCAGCTGGCATAACGTGCCTCGGAGCTTGGGGTAAGATACTCGCCGGCTCCTGAGGATGTGAATTAGTCAGCATATCAATCAACACGTGACCTGAACGCGTCGCGTGCGTCTGGATGAACGGTCCAGCTCTTCTCCATCTCGCCACATTTTCAGCCCTAGTAAAGGACGACCATTCTTTATCAACCTCCATGCGTTTCTCACTGGGTTTACTTGCGGCTGGTTCCGCTCTCCTCCTCCTCCTGCCCCCGCTGGTCGGTGCAGCAGCCACAAACACAACCCGAAGAGTCACGCCAGACAGCCTCCACTCCTTACCAGAATCGTATCACTTTGACCCCAAAGACGGCTGGGAGTCTGTGATGGTCACAAACCTTCGCTACAAATACCGCCGCTCTAACGATCCATCCCCCGACGTGACCTCTCCCGTTGCCCGAGCCAAGAGCTCTACCAACCCACTCAAGCGTCCGTCGAGCTCAAATGATGGAGTTCCTTCCACCGGAAGCGTTCTTAAAACTGTGGGGGACGCTGTGACAAAGCTCACAGCCAGCATCATTGCCATCGGTGAACCTCAGCCTGTCACCATCACCTGGTAAGATATCACGGTCTACTATCTATATTCGCCTGATCTCTGTAAACTGCAGGTATACCGGCAAGGACCTTCTCAATCCGAGCTGCTGGAGTGATCCAAAATGGGCGCCCACGGTAAGGGTTAAGCAAACTTCCCGCAGCTTCCTCGCTTAACAGGAGCAGGACCAGTCTTTTGTCGCAGCCGTTACTGAGGATGGGTGGTCTGAAAAGCCGGGGTGCTTCAAATTTCTTGAACGTAAGTGATAATGCTTCACTTGCTGCCCACACGCGTGTTGATCTGCTGCAGTTTGCAATAACTCTAAAAATTGTACATTTGTCCGAGTCGTGGATTCCTGCGCTGGATGTCAAAAAGGGTCAAAGCACGTTGACCTCACGCAGGCGGCCTTTGAGAAATTGGCATCACTGGACGTGGGCGTCTTGAAGGTACAGATGCGTGAGGCATCCGACCCTACGGATTGGTAAGTGGACATCCATCGGTGCATCACATACGAACATCTAAAGCGATGAATCCTTAGGAGTGAGGAGCTCTGGGGTCCGAAGATGATTTGATATACACAAGCATGTCTAGATCTGTAACCATAAATACTCAATGGAGTTACCATGTGCGAAGGCTCACATCATGCATCATGCCTTGATGCTAACCCGTTTTCTCTTGTTGCCCTCGGTAATTTTTGCTCGTACTTTCACTTCATCGAAATCCTCTTCCTCGAAAAACCGAGCAGTTCTCTCAGCTTCGTTTTTCCGGCGAATGAATTGCAAGGCAGCTAGATTGTACCCAATCGTATCTTTCTCGCGTCTGAGGGCATTTCTGAGATGAATGCGCATCGGAATCAATGTTGTTCGCATGATACGATTGGCTACGATCTGGTGGTGATGGGTTTTGAGGAGGAAGAATGTAACATTTGAGACAAGCGTGATGTTCCAGCCCTGAGATTGGTATCGGGTTAGGCAGAGCAAGTAAGATGAACTTCATGGAAACACACTTTTTGGGCCCATATATCCAGATGACGCATCAAAGAAATAACCTTGCCGAATGGTAGAACCAATAACGCGTCATAAAGCGCAGCGCTAGGAACCTTTTCCACTACCCGGAGGACGTATGCCTCCGGTTCCAAATCCAGAGCCGCGAGAATCGCATTGCGGGGTGGTGGTTGCAAGCCAGCGGCTTCGAGGGTACCTACGCGAGCTTTCTGTTCTTCAAACTCTTGGAATGTTGCCCGTTCGTTGTCAGCGAGCTCAAGCGCTTCCATTATACGCTCTCCGGCCATAAGTGTTTCCGTGGTCTGTTTGGTCACGGCGGCTGCCTCAATAGAGGGTTGACCGTCGGTGTTCTCTCCCCGTCCGACGGCACCATCCGTCTGGTTCAGCGTATTCGCCAGTTCACTGTCATAGAGTTGCTCTAATTCTCGCTCGCGCTCTTCTTCGAGAAATAGCTGGACGAGTGTCAAGTTACACCAGATCAGCAGAGAGAAGGTCGTACCGGTTCGTCAAGCTTTTCAAAAACACGGATGGACTTATCATGAGACCCTGTCACTACAAAGTTGCCGTGATGGCTGACTGCGAGTGCCCAGATTTCATTGTGGTGCCCATCAAATTTTTGGATGTTTTCAAACTGTAGATATCTCAGCGAGTATAGCAGGAGATCTGCGAAGCGTTGACCTTGTCACCATCCCAGTACTTCAGCAACTTATCTTTGCCAACTGTCCAAAAGTAGTGAGAGTTTTTCTCGAATAGCACCTGCATGATACTGTCTTCGTGGGCAAAGATTGACTTGTGGCAGTCGCCGAAGTCGAGCCCCCATATTTTGACGTTTTTATCGGCAGAACATGTAACAATCAACTTCGAGTCGTCCGAGATATCCATAGAGAGTACTGGCAACTGAACGAAGTTTACACAGGTGTAACTCGGGTCAGTAGAACAAAACCGACCTTGTGTCCGTATAACGAGAGGAAGAACTTGAGGGTGTCTTGGTAGAAAACTTTGATTGTAGAGTCCAGAAGAGAAACGGCAAGAAGTTTGCCATTTGGACTGTATCGCACGGACAACACGTCATCGGACATCTTGAGAGTTCGCGTATGCACTAGTGTTAGCGATTTCTTGGGTTCATCCTACGAATACACGCATCAACGTGCTGCGCCTCATGAACGAAGAAAGCATTACCTCGCTCTCAGCCACGTCACGATCAAGCTCCCAAAACTTAACTTCTTTATCAGCGCTCCCGCTGGCGAGCATCTGCCCATCAGGTCGGAGATGTAACGACCACACTGTTGAAGAATGCGCTTTGATCGTGTCAATGAGTGCGGAGGAGGCCAGGTCGTAGATCAGGATTTCCCCCGACTTGGTGCCAACAGCTATCTATCGAACAATGAGAACCCGATAGTACACACCACCACAGAGAAGAATGAACGAACGTGTCTATCGCCCGGCAGGAAGGTACTGCAGATAGCATAACCACAATCCATGGTCCGAATGCAAGCAGTAGTTTTCATATTCCATAGCTTGAGCGATCCTATGCAACGTGTGAGAGTGGAGTGAAGTGGCATGTCGACTATCTTACCGTTGGACGCAGAAGCTAGGAGTTGATCATCAGAACTCAGACAAAGCGTCCGTACATCCGTTCTGTGTCCCGGTATGTCAATTGAATGCGTTCGACTAGCTTCGGGGACTTGTTCCTTTGATTTTGTTGGCGCCGGGATGTCATAAACTTCCAACGCATTTGTGGCCAGTGCGACAAAGAGCTGTGCACCACTTTTAAGCTCATTCAGATACCGCTCGAACAAAAAAGCTAACCTGTACGCCTCCCTTTTGACCACTAGTAGCTTTGGTACTAAAGTCAAACGACCTGACTTTTCCACTCGCTCGGACGACCAAGTATGGCGTGAACAGGTTGATGAGACTGACACCATCTGAGTCTACGTCATCCTCATCCATCCCTTCAGGAAGTTCCTCCTCTTGCAATTTCGATCTTCCCTTCTGTTTGGCACGTTTGCGCCGCCGCGCTTGTTTTTTCTGTATTTCATCTTCGGTCCGTATGCGAAAAATTTCGATAGACCTATCATGTGATTGGACCGCGACATAAGGTTGTGACTCGTGGAATAAAATTTGCGAGACACGATGACGCGACGAAAGAGGAATTGTGGCGGCGACATGAACCATTTTCTTGATCTAGAACAGAGAAGCGCGTATCCTGTTAGCATGCGAAACAACGTTAGTGCTTCAGTAGGGCGCATACTTCTCCGGATTCCACTGTCTTCAGTCCCTCGGCAATGGCCTCGTAGTCGATCTTCCATGCTTTCAAATCCCCTTCTCCGCTGCCAGTGAAGATGAGATTTTGTTCTGGATTAAGGTCCATCGACCACACTTCCGAACGATGTGCCACGATGGTCTGCACGCAGTGTTGGGTAGAAAGATCCCACAACTTCATCAACGTGTCTTTTGACGCGGAAATGAGGAAAGAACTCGAAGATCCGGTGGACGTCGACGGGAGGTCAGGCGGAGGCAAAAAGCGAACGGCAGTAATCTGATCACGGTGTCCGCGCAACCTGCCGTAGAAGGTGAACGACGAGAGCTTGAAGGGAAAATGAGTGTTACGTTACCGGTAAAGACCAGTTTCTGCCACGAGGTCCCATACGATTAAGTTCGTGTCTTGTGAACCAGATACCAGCCGCGTAGCCTGTTTGTCAAACGCGAGTGCTGTGACAGCTTTTTGGTGACCGTTGAAGGTCGCGCGAACAGTGCCGGTCGCACTGTCCCATAAACGGATTGAACCATCTGCGTATCCGACAGCAAACGTGCTCCGCTGAGGAGAGCGTTGGATACAGGTGACTTCTGCTCTGTGACCAGTCTCATGCCACATCGCGAGCTGTATTCGGTATTTATGAGGTCAGATTCTAAACGAGGGGGTGCACATGACAAGTACCATCTGTCCTTTCTTCATGTCCCAGACCAGGACATCTTCCAGAGCCGGGACATATGCAAGTTTCCCGTCGTATGAAGAATTTGATGAGGTGCTACAGATGAGACCAAAGGCCTTTGATCCAGGTCAGACAGCGGAGAATACATGATGATCAACCCCATACCTGTGTTGGCCCGTGTCTGAGGTAACTCTGGACCATGGCAAAGGAGGTGAAGGTATTTTAGAGAGGCGTCGGTTCGGGGTTGGCCTGGATTAGGAAGGTACTATAGCAATATCGTACTCGTGATCGAACCTCAGCGAAGCCTTGATCACCGATCAGTGCTTGAAGTCAGCCTGCTACACTTGCTCTCGACGCAGATCATGATGTTGTACCCATCAGCTCCGGAAGCTGCTAAGCGTTTCCTGACTTTCATTAACGCTTCGCCAACACCGTT
>JBBPRJ010000042.1:0-23433 GCA_038092975.1 Chalciporus piperatoides | reverse complement strand
AACACTTTGATGCCTGTTGGATCTATGACCTTCCGTTTGAGAAGATCGGACATCGTTCCTGGTGTGCCAACGACGATGTGAGCTGTTATTCTTGAAACGTCCTTTGGAAGGTTGTCCTTGATGGCGTATTCTGTTTGTACTGGCGTGAATTTCCCCATTGCCACTACGACAGACATGATTTGTCGTGCTAGCTCTCGTGAAGGAGCGAGACAAATAGCCTAGAGTGAAATAAGAAATCGGACACGGGCAGAGTATATAACCATTTACGCACTTGAGTCTTGTTGAGGGAAAAGTCTACCCTGCTGAGCATGGTGAGGACAAAGGCAGCAGTCTTTCCTGTACCGGACTGCGATTGTCCAATCATGTTTTGTGGCCTGGTCAAATCAATTAAATCGCAAATCCCCAACTGCGATCGAGCACTCACGGATTAGCTAAGAGCAAGGGCAAAGCACGTTCTTGGATCTTGGAAGGCTTCGAGAAACCCAACGCATAGATACCCTTGAGCAGATCTTGATGTCTGAACATGATACAGGTAAGACAGTAGATGCAAATATCATTATTATGCGACTGACAATCCCAGTTGTTCAAAGGACTTTGCACTATACAGGGGAGAATTTGGATCGGCTTGCTGATCTGCTAGCGTGACCTATGTCCCAGTGAATCTGGAATACATCTCGCATAGGAGGCAACCTACCGTGACCTCGAAAGTGGACGATATGAGGTCGGTGTTTTCTATGTTTGTGAGGTTATACGTGACAAGCTCAGGAGCAAACGAACGCACGCACCTGATCGAGCAGCCTCTACCACTTCGGGTTTCTTTTCTTCGTCCTCCTTCTCCTCGGGTTTCGTAGTTGCTGTGGATCAATTTAGCAGCTATATCGTGCGTCCAAACTCAAATTGGGTACCGTCAGCCCCCTTGGGCGTGTAGAAACCGTCGGCGTCCTTCTCCATGACTTAGTTGTTGACCAGCGATCAAGATGACAGTGCTGCTTCCGTCAAGCGAATCACAAACATCCTGACTCAGCAGTCTTATCTAATCTTATCTGTGTAACTGCATCCCACTAAGTACACCACGGGAGAGTCACCTGGACATCACGGTAAGTTTGAATAACTCATAATTCTCCATCGATATCACGCCTTCATCACTAGTCTACTTCTTTCTAGCGTAACGCTCTGTCTCATGGTTCATCCCCCTACTTCGTACGTTCCTCCTGGTTTTGCCAGTCATGCTCTACAACTAGTGCAACAAGTACTACAACGTGACCCGGGAATATCACCCGTAGAACTAGTCTACACATCTCACGAGCGCTGGCCACTTCGACCCGGACGTGGCACCGCCCACACTCGCCCGACGCTTTCCATCTCAGTCTTCGATTCCTCGTTCAATCCTCCCACCCTAGCACACTTAGCACTCGCCAACTCTCCACCCCCCTCGTCAACTCAACACTCCTCGTTCAGCTCCGCTGCATCGGAGGAATACGATGCCCGACTGTTGTTGCTCTCCGTCCGCAATGCAGATAAATCCTTGAACTCGGGGGATGCAACTTTCGTCCAGCGACTGGAGATGATGCGCCTCCTTTCACAAGATATCCGTTCCACAGACAGTGCGGGGAGCGAAAGCGAAAATCCACAGTCCAGCGGAAACGTTGCTGTAGCGATTATAGACGAGCCGACATTCGTCGGAAAGTCGACCGTCCTACTTCGTTTCCTCCGCTCAAGACTGGAAGCCGCTATTGATATCCCCAGTCATAGCGAGGTGTGGGACGTCCCCTCCCCCAAGTTTACGTTCCTTTTGGGTTCTGATACCCTTCCTCGGCTTTTCGCCCCCAAATATTATCCCTCAGAACAGTCGATGATCCAGATGCTCCGCTCATTCCTCGCTCCAGATCAAAATGATTGTCGCATCGTGTGCGCTCATAGACAGAGCCCTGGAGTTGACCAGACGAAACAAAATCAAATTCTGAAAATGGCAGATGAATTCATCACGAACGACCGGATAAGTTTTATCGACATTGGGAAGGATGAACAAACGTTCAGCTCAAGTGAAGTGAGGAGTAAAGTTGCAGCAGGAGACGAGACGTGGAAACGGCTAGTCACTGAGACTATCGCAAATTATATCATCGAGACAGGACTTTATGCAGGACAGAGATGAAGAACCGTCTATTACTTGTAGTACTGATCACAAATACAAATACAGCAGCACCCTGGGGTGTGAATACATTTTCTTAGGAAGTGCGAGTAGTGTCATTATTGATTGGCAAAGAAAATCACATAGTGGATTGTGCGAAAGCGACAGCGACAGTCTGTGGGGAGGGATGAGGATGCTGTCATAGAACACTCTTTGTTCAACATACCTCAGAGTGGCTCAACGATACAACAACGCGGGTGATCCCCTTGCTCTGGGCAGCCTCCTTCGCGTCACCGTGAAGGGTGACCGTCGGAACACCAGACTGGTTTGGAAGAATTTCGATGCCCTTCATCGCAGCGGCAGCTCCTTTCGACGAGACGCCGAGTGACTTGAAGACGGCCTCCTTGCCAACCCAACGTGCGGCGAAGGACGATGCGGGAGAGGACTGGGAACGGCAGTAAGAGATTTCGGCCTCGGTGAAATTGCGCTGGACAAAGGTTGGGTTCCACCAGGGGACAGAGGAAATGAGTTCTGGGGAAATCGGGCGTATGTGATGAGCACACGCGAGATTGAAGTGAAAACGACGTGAAACTACCTTGGTCGACACCAACCCCGGCAACTGAGCCGGTAGCTCCAAAGGCTTCCGTGACGGTTTTCACATTTGCAACATCGAAAGGTACAGTTTTGTTCAAGTCGGTGGTGTAAGAGTAGCTGCGGGTCTTTGGATCGAAGGTCGCGCGAGCCATTGGGTTCATAAGGACTGGCTGCTCAAGCTCAGGGCTGTAAGGGGGACCCTCCTTGATTCTGACCAAAGAATTGGATGTCATCATCTCGGTCATGACCTTGTAGGCCTCCCGGTAGCGTGATTGGTTGCGGACTCTGTAAGCCTCGAAGTCGGAGGGGTCGAGAGAGGCGAATAGGTATCGGGGATGGACGATGACAGCGGTCCCTCCGACTTGACCGAAACCGAAAGAAGACTGCAAAACTGTAAGCCGAGTGTCAATAGCGGGAACAATTCACCTACCATGACACCAGCACGAATTCCGTCGGTATGAATGGACCTTGAAGGGAACATGAGATTGTGGTGAGCCTCGAACCTCGCATCGATGTTACTGCGAATGGGAGAAGTTAATAATTGAGCTTCCCATCACGAAGCGCTGCGACTTACTCGCTGTTACGGTTCCCGGGGATGATGCCAGAGACGACGGTTTGCAACAGACCTGCCATCTGCCATGCTGCAGAGCCACCCTTCGAGTGGCCTAGCAAGCTCTTTTGAGCCATGACGGGAACAGCATTGCCATGAGTACGGGACATCGCGGCAAGGATGTTGTGCCACATTTCGGTCTCGTTCTTCTCGTTTGCTCCAGTACTCGTGCCGTGTATCGAGAGAACACCAATGTCATCTGCGGTTAAACCCCACACAGCCAGAGCGCGGCGCATGGGTCCTACTCGAGCGTCAGCTCCTTCGAGCATACCATACGTGGCCAACACTTCTTTCTCCTGGCGGCGGGCTTCCTTTTCGACATCAGCGACACGAGATGCGAAATACTCGTCAATTGTGCCATCCTTGGATTTTTGTTCCTCGATTTCATCGCGGAGTTGAGCATGCTCGTGACTCAGCCAATCTGAAATTTGTTTCCGCCTAAACGTGATCTGGCGGGATCGATATTCAAGACTGAGGGAAGGGAGAGGATACTTGGAGGGTAATTCGCGAGCGACACTGAGGGCACCGCGTCCAGGTGCAGGAATGGAGCGTCCAGCCTTGTCACTAACAACAATTGAATATGTGGCCCCCCGATTGGTCTAAACACACTTACGTTGATGTAGAGGTGAAAGCCAAAATACCACGGATGGGAGCACCAAGTTCGATGGCGGTCTTCGCACTCATGACAATGTGAATACCTGTTCCTTGAGACTCCATGAACTGAATGACTTGGTTAGGAAAAGTCTGCGGTGCATCAAGCTAATTACTCACCCCTGCACGAGTCGTAGTAGCCGGTCGGGACATTTCCGTAGGCTCGCGGCCCATTGCAAACTCTGTCTCCGCATTGCTCGTAGCCTTCATATTGGCGAATTCATAGGAACCCTCTTCACTAATGTCATCGAAACCACCCGCAATCATGACTTTCGCCTTGCGGGAGAGAATCGTGTCACAAGCAATTTCGAGGGATTGCAGGGCCGTCGCACTGCAAGCCATGAACAACCAGGTGGTGTGCTAAGTAATGACACTTACCAAGCGCCGACGGGGATTTTGACAGGTCCGCTCGAAGACATGAGGAGCAGGTTGATCCAACCAGCGGTGGTGTTGATGAAACTAGGCATCATATTAATGATGGGTTCCGATATGAAGAGCGTTATGCTTACGTTTCCTGAAGAATGTCATTCTGCACTTCCTTCTCCTCCCGGCGATCTTTGAACATCTTGGCGAGTGACTCGGTGCCTCCCATACCACTTCCAACACAGGTTCCAACCTCGGATGGGTGGACATGATTGTACAGCTCGTAAGGATCAGTGATACCTGACATGTTGAGAGCTTCGGCAGTGCAGACCAGGGCCCAGAGTGTGGCCCGATCTGTTTGCGCGATGATGTCCGGAGGAATCCCGTACCTGCCAGCATCCCAACCAGTCGGGATTTGTCCAGCGACCAGGCGACTGAAGCGGAATGCCTTGGGGACAAGGACGCGAGCGCCTTTCTTGAACTTCACGAACCACTGGTCTCCTGCCGCGGTCCAGATATCACACTTGTCGCCGTGTTCGTACTTGAACTTCTCTGCCTCGGACTGAGCAACTTCAATAGGCTCTAGGTCGTGAATGAGTTCGATCTCTTGATTGAAGACCTTCTTCTTGGGATCATAACCGCGGAAAAGCTCAGGTTCTGTGGACTCTCAGAATCCTCAAGTCAACAGAGTTTTTGGCATGAACTCACCGATCAAGCGCACACCGGCATGGCTCAGGATTTCCTTCTCGTAACGACCTCTGACATCCTTGTCATCAACCGGTTCACCTGTCTTGACGTCCACCCAGCCGACGTGTAACGAACCATCCTTCAGGCGACCATCGAAATGCTTGATGAAGCCCATGATCCAGGCCATCTCAATACAACCCTCGATGGTGAATTCTCCTCGAGCCTCCATTTCCCACCTCGTGCGCGAGCTACCCCAAGGACCGACCTCGGCGAAGCCGGTGATCACGACGACCTTTTCTAGGTCGATGACGCCGCGAAGTTTGCTGAGTTCCTCAAGAGCGGAAGGTGAGTCCAAGGCAGGGAAATCGAACTTGAAGTTAGCACGAGGAACAACATTGACGCTTTGGAGGACTCGTTCCCCTTCAACGCCATTGATGACTTTGAAGTCGAGAGCATTATCTCTGGCGATAGCACGACGAAGTTCGCTCTTCTTGTTGAGGTTCTGGCGAATGCGGGTCGTGATTTCGGCAAGATCTGGTAGACGATCCATGCCACCATTCAGGTCGGCCCAGATCGGCTCGACCTGAGTGATACTGAAGAGAAGAGGGTGCATAAGGCCAAGGATGTTGAAAGCCATCTCCTTCGCGGAGAAAGTCCGGACACCGTAACTTTCGAGTTCATGCGCAACCGTGTTCGTAGCGTCCATCAATCCAGTACCTCGAGTCCATCTAAGATTGCGAGATGAGCATACGTAACGGAGGTTTGAAGCACTACTTACCCAATTACAGCACCAGCTAGGCAGAGGTATTCGCCCCAGCTCTCTGAGTTCCAGCGCTGGAACAGGGTTTCAAGGGAGATCTTCGATTCCGAGTACAACCCATCATTGCCGAATAAGCCGTGGTTTGGAGACAGGGGAAGGATGACCTGTGTGGGTCGCGTGACGAACTGGCGGGACGCCTTCTTCGTCTTGACTGCACCAAGAACGCGGAGGAGGTTAACCAGCATAATACGGTGGGCCAATTCTGACTTGTCGTCCAAGCCGTCGATTTCTCGCCCATTCTCTGGTATGGCAGCGAAAGGAAGAATGTAATCGAGGTCCATCCCAAGCGTGGCGTAAATGTAGTCAACGAGTGCCTCCACATCTTGTTTTGAACCTTGGTTGAAAGGAACGACCGTCAAGGCGGAGCCTCGTGCGCCGTAACTCTGGTAAATGGATTGATAGTATTCGACAGTCGAGCGGCTGTAACGGGAAGTGGTGATGACAACATGTGCTCCTCCTGAGAGGAGGCCCTTGAGAATTTCGACACCAATTGAGCCTTTTCCGACGCCAGTGAGGAGTGCGTTCTTGTCCTTGAAAGTTGTACCAGAGGTCGCTATTTCATGCAAGAGGTCGAGGTAAACGCCGGTGAGGTTGCTAGAATACTCCCAGTTGTTTCCAACCTTGCGCTTGAGGTGCAAGAGGGGGACCTTATCGTCCGAGACTGGGGCAACAGCAGAAACCTTGGGTCGAAGGAACTGAGACGAGGAACGGCGGTTTCGCATCCGTGTGCGCTCTGGACCTTTCCTTAGAGAACGCACGACGCCTTCGTATAGCGCTTTGATACGGTTCTTTTGATCCTGGCTAATTCCAGGCTGTGACTTCACGACTGTCCAAAGCTTGAGAACGTCCTCTTGAACCTTTTGGATATTGACAGTGGAGATCGTATCACCGCTTGCCATCTCTTCGACATATGCCTCCAGCTTGCGAACGTTCTCCCGAACAACTTCGCTGTAGACAATGTCTCCTTTCGCTGTGACCTCAGTATGAGGAGCGGTAGGGAATGTCACTAAAAGACAGGTCAGAGAAACGAAGAATTGAAGATTTCCCTGGTTGCTCACCATCTTTGTAGACTGGAGGTTGGCCGATAACCTCTCTCGTGTTGTCGATAAGCTGCTGACCGAATTGTTTGGCAAGCGCGTACGTGTCACCCTTACTGGGGTCACAGCCGTCGATGTGGTACTGCATGTAGGTCAGAAGCTCGGGATCGGCTCTGTTGAGGAGGGCAATGCAACGAGCAGTGAGTTCTCGGTCGACGGTTGTGAGTCTGCCGTGGATGATGTCGTAGTACATGAGCAATGCGTCCTGACGGACCCAGTTCCAAGAGGAATCGAAGTGGCGGGCTTTCAGGGGATCGAAGACAGGTTGGATTCCATCGATGTAAGTATCGCCGTGTTCTTTTGCAATCGAGTCCAGACGAGCTTGAAGCTGGGCAGATACAGCCTTCTCCTTATCGTGAGCGATTTCACCAGCGCGAGAGTCGCGGTTGAGATAACGCATATAAAGCTCGATGTTTTGAGCAGCGAATCGGTCCTGCTCGGCTTTGAACTTCAAGAACTCCTCGCTGTTGATGGTTGCACCTCCTGCTCCCCCACCGCTGGATCCACCAGATCCACCGCTAGATAAGGAAATACCAGAGCGCTGAGCGTATGCGCTGACTACGGTGTCCAACCATGCCTTGCCGTCCGCCTCAGAGGACAAGCGCTTGGCGGGCTCCATGGTGGTTCCAAGCAGGAGAACGCCGTCAGCCCGAGAGGAGCCTAAACCCCAGGTCTTTGACAAGTAGGCCTTGATAGCAGAGGCATTGAAACCTCCAGGCATCTTTCCACCAATGAGGCGCGAGATGAGTCCAGACGTGTACTTTCCAAGGGTTCCCGAGTGTCCGACCCCCAATGCAGAGCCGAGTTCTTCCAGAGGAAGCTCCTCACCCTTTTCAGGAGCGGATGCGAACTCGAGCTGGAGGTCACCTAAGATCTCGTTCTGCAACGTAGACTTGCCGCCAACGAGGTCTTTGATCGTCTTGGTGAGCGGAACTTCCTCGACTCTCTTCTTCAACTTCTGAGCGATAATGAAGAGGAGAATGTCACCAGCCTTCAGCGGCACATCCTCGATGGCGGCAGCGCTTTGGGAGGGAGCGGCGACGGCAACAGCAGCAGGAGTAGGCGCGGATGTTGGGGTGGCGACAGGAGCGACAGGAACGGGCTCGGGGGCAGCCTGAACTTCGTCCTCGAAGAGGTAATGGATCTCGCGGGCATTCTTGGCGTGGCAGAGAATTGCTCGCTTGCGGCTAACCGCGTCGTCCTGAGCCTCATATTTGGCCTTCAGGGTCCTTGTCGCCATGCCGGTCAAGGTCGGTGAAGGACCGAGCTCGATGAAGCGTTCGAAGTGGTACTGAGTGAACAGCAGATCTTGGGTCTCGATCCAGCGGACTGGTGAAGCAAATTGATAGGACAGAAGCTCCACGAGAATAGTGTAGGCCAACTTCTGGCGCTGTTCTGGCGACGCCCAGTCTTCTTGATCCCATTTCCTCAGGATTTTGTCAAGGCGAGGCGATGACGTTTGGTCGTAGATCAACTGTACATATTCCTTGGTGACATCGAATGGCTTAGCAACCAGGTTCGGGATGTATTTGCCCACAAGCATGTCGGGGTTGAGTAAAGAAGGGTTGATTTTCTTCGACAAGTCTAAGACGACGATCTTTAGTCGTGTATCGCAGGGGAACAGGAAAACTCACAGGCTCTGAATGGCATAACACCTGCCCACAAGTACCTGGAGTGGAAGGGCACATCGATTCCAGGAAGTGGGATCGTCGCGAAGCCACGCTCAAGCTTGATATAACCTTCAGACTCCTGTAACTCCTTGGCGCGCTGGAAGGATTCTGACACGATGTCACCGAGCATTTCCTTCACCCGGTCCACCGTGTAGGTCTCAGTGAGCTAGACACACCAACGTGAGAAATTTTCACTCGATAACGATGCACGATCATACCTTGGCAATGTCGATCTTCTGAATCTTCAAGTAATTCAAGACATTGGTCATCGTCTGTAGAGACACCAACTCTCCGGCGCAAACATATTGTTGACCCTAAAACAACCAATGAGGATAATTCTGGGGGTCACAGTAAAGAGCCCACCTCGACGTTGTAGTTGACAATTTCAAGGAGCGTGCCTGTGCGGGTGGAGATAGTGTCAACGACCTCTCGGAGAGCGGCATCGGTGAAGGTCTTGGAAATGCGGCTTGGGTTCACAGCGCACATTGCATAATTGGATCGGTTGTGGGCATCGCGCTCGACTGCACGCTGCATGGTGATACCACGGTAGAACACGACGTCGACAAGGGCGGAGATATGGAGAACATCGGCGATAGAAGCAAGAGCGGAGTACTCGCCAAGGGAGTGTCCAGCAAAAGCACATTCCTTTTGAACGAAGCCTTTGGCACGCATATCTTCGAAAGCGGCCTTTTCGGTGACCACCAAAGCGATTTGAGCGAATTGAGTAGCAAACAGCAGACCGTTCGGGTGGCTGAAGGTGTATTTGGGAGTGCGATCATCAATGTCAGCGAAGAGAGGGAGGGTCTTGACGTTGCCATCCTTGTCCATGGTATCGTACGTCATGTCCATGTAACGCTGACGAATGACCTGTCCCTTGATGCCACCAAAGTGAATAGTCTTCTCCTTCGGGTTGTCCTTGACGATCTCAACGATCGAGAACCCATAGACTGCGAGAAGATGAGTATCGGCGCCATCCCAAACAGCGCGAGCAGCAGGAGAGGCGTTGTAAAGGTCCATGCCCATGCCAGGTTCCTGAGAACCCTGTCCCGTGAAGACGTATACTGTCGTGGCTTGAGCCACTTCCGCCGTACCCTCAAGAACTTTTTCCTCTCGTTGGTTGAAGGTCTCCACTTTGACAGCCATGTTACCATCACGCATGCCGATGTGACGTATCTTCACTGTCAAGTCATCTCCCGGGAGGACCATGCCGACGAAAGAAACATCATAGCTAGAAAGTCGATGAGCGATAATGAAGCATCATATCAAGGTTACAACAAACTCACGCAATGACCCGGTCGGGATTGCCTTCAGCAACGATGTTCTCCACATATCGACGCGTGGCAGCACTAGACCACATGCCGTGGGTGATGGTTCCGGGGAGGGAAGCGAAATCAGAGAAGTAGGGGTTGATGTGGATGGGGTTGAAATCGCCTGATATGTTCGAGTAGGGTTCATTCGTGAGAGAAGCGTTGAAAGTGGCCGAGACTTTGGTTGACATTGTGTAACCATCATTGGGGAGAGGAGTGAGTCGACCTTCTGGAACCCCGTGACGCTGTAGGTAGGAGACGACCGGATTGCCGTAACATCCCTCCTGGTTGAATTCCACAGAGGCAACCTTCTTCAGGCGCTTGAGCTGATCGCGCATGAATACATCACCGTTAACAGACACATCGCGGTACGAGGCCTTGTCCTTGAAGGTGACCTGGGACTGGATCCGGAAGACGAGGGTCATGCCAGCCTTGGGAGGGATGGTCTCATCCTCCCACGAAAGCCATTCCTTGGACTGGACGACACCGACTACAGCATCGTCGGTCAACTCAACGACGTAATCCGGTTCGTCCACCGTTTCAAAAGTGTTCTCGTAATCATTGAAGCGTCCGCGATAGAGGAAAGATGATACAACCTCGATGATGGGCTGTCCGTCGCGGAAGACGTGGCCTTTGACTCGCACGACCTTCCCCGCATCGGTGTTCTTGACGGAGGTGATACGAGCATCCGCAATGCAAGCATCTCCGGCCTTGAGGGGTTTGGCACCGGGAATGAGACGGAAACCGTTGGAGAGATGGACAAGCTTCAAAAGGTCGCCATCGATAGAGTCGGGGAAGATAGCTTTCATGATCGCCTGGCCAAGAGGTTACTAACGCACAAAGGACGACGGTCAAGAGACTTACCTGCCAGCCTGTCACAATAGCAAAGTCCATCGGGGCTTTCACGGTGTCGGAGCGAGCGGTCTTGAATGATTCGTTCTGGTTTCCTACCACGTTGCAGAACGTCTCAATGTCCTTGGCAGATATCACAACTTCAGGACCGATGAAGGTCTCGTGAACGTCGAGGTCAGGACGCGATTGGTCGTCGCCAAACCAGAGTTTCCAGTAAAAGTCTTTGATGCGTCCGTTACGACCCTCAGAAACTTCGTGGATGGGCATAGCACCCATGCTCGGAATATACTTGAATTGGAATGATAAGGGGACGGAGACATCACAACGATCCTCCATGAAGATGACGTCAATCAAGCTGGAAGAGGCATTGTAGGTAATCTCGACGGCCTTGAAACCAGGTTTGTGGACACCATGAGATCGAGCCGCGCCATAGACAGCCACTGAGGTGGGGGATCCGCCCTTTGTCTCGATGACAACACGTTGTCCCTGTCGAGGAGCGAGGGCGCGGCGAAGTGGGTTGTCGATGTATGCTCGGCCTTGTACAATGGTTTCCGATGTCAGCAGAGCTTTGAGCCAGTTGAGCTCTGAGCCAGGGATAGCCTCGAGCCACTCGGATGTTTCAGGGATGGCGTCACCGACCGTGTAGGTGGCGGCGGTTGGGGACTCTTCGTACTCAACCTCATCAGGAATATCCACTTCATCGGCCGGCGGAGCAAGGTAGTCGATGGCGGGAACTTTGGAGACATCACCACCGTACGAGCGCTCCAGTAACTTCTCTACGAGCTTAGCGGTGACATTATCCAGAAGCTCGCCTACGGGTTCGTCCTTGACTGTCGAATGTTTGACGGCGACAGGTCCTTGCAAAATACATACACGCTGGGGATCTTGGTCGAAGACGGCTTCGATATCTTCTGCCGCCCACAGAGAGTCCTAAGTAGAGTCTGGATCAGCATTGGAAACCCCGCATGCTGTTTCTCACCTTCTTGAACCAGACCTCAAAGTCAGCATCGAGGATGGGGATGAAGGGAGCAGGTTTCTGTCCCGGACGTTGAGAGATGGTGAGGAAATAAGCGCGATCTTCCGCAGCAAGGAGCTGGCGTGTAGCATCAGAATATTTCTTGAAGAATCCGTCAATGAACGCGGAGGGTTTGTCGAGCTCGGCGAAGCTCTGTAAGATGCTGAGTTTAGGGCCGATATCTACACCGGCGAACCGTTCCTCGATGCGTCTCAGCCAGTCACCAGTCAGGTTCCGTAGACTGGCGTCGATCCAGCGTTCTTGTTGAGCCACATACATGAGGCGGATCATACGAAGCGTGACTTCTTCATAGGTCATGTCGCCGAGATCAAGAGCAACGCTGCCATCTTTCTTCCACCCAAACCAAGGCTTCGCGAAATCCTTGTTCAGTTTGTCGATGATTTCTGCTTTGCGTTCGGTCAGCCATGCAGCGCGCTTGTCCTTTGGAAGTTTGAAGATAGTGTCGTCGAACTCTTTCCACAGTTTGACGGCACGGGTAGCCACCTTGTGGATAGGTTCGCCCAACTCCGACCGGACAGTCAAGATGCCACCAGATGGCTTAACGTAAGTGCTCTCCCAGTCCTTGTCGTCGACACCGGGGGCAGCGACGATTAAATCCTTGACAGAGGAGCTGGTGTGTGCTTCTTTCGCCACCATGACGCGACTGGCGAACAAGAAACCGTCGAATGGCATCGGCTGTGTGTCGTACAGATTCTTCGACCAATCTCCAGTGAGGTACGGCCAAAGGTCGTCGGCCCCACCAAAACCAGAACCACCCACAAGAACAATGTTGTCATGCTGACGAATGGAGCTGTACGTCTTCAAGATAGGCATGTGGAAGTCTTCGTAGGAATGATGTCCACCCGCACGACCCCCAGTCCATTGGAGGATGATAGGGAAGTCGGGATTGGCCGCAGCGATGTTGACGACTTGGCGAATACCTTCAACGGAGCCTGGCTTAAAGGAAACGTGTTTGATACCAGCGTTGCGCAGGCCACCAATGATTTCAGCTGCTTTCTCCGTACTAGGAATGCCAGCAGCGACACAAAACCCTTCAATCGGCAAACCCTCACGGCGCATCTCCTGCCACAGAGGGAACTGGAAGCCAAATTGGCGGGGATTGATATAGAGGGAGTTCAAAGTAAGGCCGACGCCGGGAGGTATCTTCGACTGGATTTCATCGACTTTGGAGCGAAGTGCCGACGCGTTGTAGTGACCACCTCCTGCAAGCTCGACGTGGTAGCCGGCTGTCAAGATCGCAGAAACGAAACCAGCTTTGACGGTAGTAGGGGTCATTCCAGCAACCATGATCGGAGGTTTACCCAGCAAACGGGAGAAAGGTGTGTCTAGGTGAATCTTGCCATCACTGGGGCAAGTTAGTAAACCTGAACTACGGCGAAGGGTATTCTCTTACCTTGTCTTGACCAACCTCGGCGCATAGGTCTTGCTCCACCACTCCTCGTATTGGACGTCGTCGGTGTCGAAGAGCTCAGCTTCGCCGCGACCCTTGTCACCGAGAATGATGACGCGAATCCCACGTCCATCAAGATTGCGGGAAGTAAGCGGGCCAATGCCATTCAGGCCACCAGGCCCGAAGTCGATAACATGGGTAGCAGATTCTGGGAACGCAGTCGCAACATCCCAATGAATAGGCGAAGTGAAGATTTGGTCACACAGAGACCTAGTGATTGATACTGCACTCTTGCGCATGTCGGAACCTGCCAGGGCATTGAGCGACATAAAAGGAATGAACAAATACACCCACCATCCTCGGTATTGAAGACAGGAATACCCAATTCGTCGGGGTTCCAGAGCTCCTCTCCACCAAGGTCTTCATTGCATAACTTGTCAGTTGCGACCGCCAAGTAGGAGCTGTGGTAAGGGGCGTTGACGACCAGGAAACGAACACCAAATGCAGGTTTCCTCTGCGAATAAGGGACCTTGCTTTGGTCCTGTCCACTGGGAGCGCGAACTTTCCTCAGGTTTGTTACTAAGCCGTAAAGCGCACGGGGAGGTCCTGTGACAACAAAATTTCTTGGACCATTGTAAAGCGAGACCGCCAACTGGGAATTGGGGGGAAGGTGTTTGTTCGTCGCCTCAATATGCGGAGTCAACGCCGAAAGTGCAAGACCATTAATCGACAACATGGGTGTGGGTTGCCCCTCCCCGCCCTCGACAGCATCTTGGACAATGCCGGGCTCAAGAGCCAAGACGGGGAACGCCTCTTGACCCCGCATGCCACAGAAAAAGAGCCACCGAATGGCCTTCTTCGCATTCGTGTGGAAGGATTCGTAAGACGTTGAAGCAGAAATGGCGATAGCGGAGACAACGCCTTGTGAGTGACCTGTCGCGCCAGCAATACGATCGCGAAGCTGACCGGGGCTCAAACCCGAGACGCGGCAGACAACAAGGTATTGGATCAATTGCGTCAAGCCAATGAGAGGGAGTGAGATGGGAATCGATGCAAGGTACGCGACGGGTGGGCGAGGCACGGCTCCAGAGATCCACGCAGCGACATCCATGCCGTAATTGTAGAAGCTCGACTTCTGACGCGCCATCACGAGTGGAATGAGTATCTCGTTTGTGATTGCCGTGATTAGGGGTAAAACGTATGGTGTATAAGTATCGTAGAGTGTTTGGAGTTCGTCAAAGTAGACCTCGTTCGTTCCCTGGCCACCGAAGAGCGCATATATGGAGGCCTCGCCTTCGGAAGTGGCGGAAAGAAGGGCGGAGGATGGTGGACTTGGGATATCAGGAACATGGTATTCTTCTAAGGCTGCACGTGCGGTGAAGAAGGCTGATAGCACGGAAGCACGGACATCGGCATCAAATGTCTTCACGAAAGTGAAGAGATCTGTGTCCGAGAAATATGAGGAGACGAAATGCGTGAAAACTTGCAAGAGGAGGGAAGTGCGTGCTTTCGTGGATTGTGAATCATCAGATAATCTTTGTGCGACGAAAGACAAGAAGCGCGCAAACAGGTCGACCTCAGGCTGATGTGTGGTTTCGTGTTCCGTGGTGGTATCTAAGGTATCAACACGCTTCTGAGCATGAATGAAGTCGTCTCGAAGAACTTCAGCTGCGATCCACACGTCGTTGTTGGTGGAGACGGGGATCGAGACCTGTGAGTGTGGTGAGGCGTCAGCGCGTTGCAAGGGGTGATGTGATTACTGATCAATACACGTACTCTGACATTTGCAACGGCGATAACTAAAGGACGCGTTGAGATAGCAGACTCGTGAACGGCATCGCCGTTCTGGACAGACATTTTGTGGGCAAAGTTATGGATGACGAAGGGATGGGGGAGGGGAATGTCGGGGACGGGTGTCAAGGAGAGAGTGACGCGGTCAGGGATGGCGATGACTTATATGCTTTTGAGCCTCCCCATTCCCAAATTTTCCATTGAGGCCAACCGCGTTGCTTCCCCAAAAAACATCAGGTCACGTGCCCTTACGTACATTCAGACATGTGTCAAACTTTATCAAGTTTATGCCTTGTTCACGTCGATATGACTGCAGCGAGGCAATATCGATGCGATGGCTATGGGTTCCCTCGATCTCCTCGCTAACGTCTATGGCAGTACTTCCTGACTTGTTCCAGACGAACTTACGAAAGGACCACAATCCGACGCGCCAAACGATTCGTTTAGGCATCTAGGCGACGTATAGAGGCATGCATTGTCGGCAATGGCGTTTCTTACTAGACATGCCGCATGGACGATCGCATAATCTTGCATCTACATGTTGTCTACATGCGCCAAAAACACACAACACTGCTTCTTGACAATGATTAGGGTCATCGATACCAATCGCGGCCATCATGGATAGCTCCATCAGGTACGTGGTCCGACGCATGTTGCTCCAGTCTGTCACCCTGCAAAGCTCATGCAATGATCTTTCCAAATACTCCATGTCATGTATCCAACTGATTGACGATAACCTGTGCCTACTTGAATCACAGGCGTGCGAAAGAATGAATGTGATATTGTGATGCGATCCTTGTGCTGGAATCTGTATTGCCGACTCGCGCGCACGTCCCACTTATGTAAATTCACTGCTGGCAATAAAACAACCTCCAATTGCTGCGAGACTACTTACCAACCTGTGATGAGTGCAGACAGGGGTTAATTCGACATATCAGGGTGAAGCTGCTTACGTCAGCTTTGTTGTCGACTCGAGTCCTCATCCTCGTCAGCGCTAGTCCGACTGGTTTTTCGTTCATGGAGCCGAGTACATCTGCCTCCTCGTCGGTCTCGTCCTACTCGACGTCTTCAGTTACTACAACAAAGGTCCGTAGTGGGTTTTCGATCCTTTGCGCCAGTCGTCGCTCACCACAGTTTTCTTCATTACATAGAGGAAGCTTGAAGATGCAATCCGGACGCTTGACGGAGCTGTCACACCTTCAGAATTTTTCAGCGCGACTGAGAGACCCACGCCATCAAAGCGTCCTCACCTTACTCGCTCGTTGTACTCCACGTTGGCAAAATATGGCGTAAAGTCAAAGGAAGAGCCGCAACCCTCATCCAAGTCAGTCGGGTTCAGCCATCTATCTCTGCCGTGCATCTGAAGACCTGTTTGATCATTAAACCCTCGTACACGCATCCGAAAAGTGCTCCCACAATAGATGTCTCGAAAAGCGCGCCTCATCTCGCCGCAATCCTCGCTCGCACCGCCTCCCGCTCCCAACAAGCGAGCTCATTCAAGCATTCCTCGGCACCTCCTACACACCTCGCGTCAGAGTATAGACCTTCATCCATCCAATCTTTCCTTTCCCGCCTTGCTACTTATAAAATGACCACTTATGCGAATAAACCACCGCCAATCGATGCAGTTGCTGCAGCTAGATGTGGTTGGATTAACGATGGGAGAGATAGACTTGTTTGTGGAATATGTGACGTGTCCTGGGTGCTGGCTGGTCGCGCGGGCATGAGCAAGGACGCTGGTAAGAAGGTAGGCTCAATGTAAAGGGACCCTACTAAAGATTCCGACTCTAGCGAGTGCATTGGTCGAGAAACAGCGTGTCTCTCTCGTGGAAATGCACAAGGATGGCTGCCCCTGGAAGGCCAGGCAGTGTGATCGTTAGTGATGTCAACGATCCTTGGACCCAGTCACTGACATTGCTGAGGCTAGTCTCAGTATACCGTGTTTCCCTACAAGCGCCTGCTACAATGGTACGAGAGTTGAGAGCAACGGCATCATCACTTGAGGTCGTTCTCGCTGGCGTGGCTATCAAACATCCACTCGTGCGTCTGCTTCATTGTATTCTCCATCAATTGTCAGTGACGGGACTTGCCAGACATCCTCACAAGTGAACTCTCTGTGCTCTATCGTCTCCGCCGCTGCATCTGAACGCCAAACACCGGAAATTGACAGTAGAATGGACGTCGACGGAACCGCACAATCTCTGACTCCTTCGGATACTGCAATTATGGCTGCCCTCTTTGGATGGGCTCCAGCCCCACCTGCCGCTCGCAACGAGCTCCGCCGTACCTCCTCATCCTTCTCCATTTCTCGTGCAGGGTCATACGGGCCCTCCGCTTCCATGCCTCCAACCCCATCGCTTTCACGTGCCAGCTCCATCTCGAGAGTGTATCGAGAGCGGGAGAGCACACCGACTCCTTCCGCCTCTCCTCGCATGAGCATCTCGCAGTTTAGCATGTCTCCCGACCGCTCACGGACAATGTCGCGCATGAACGAATCCTGGTCCAGTAGCATCTCCGCATCTGCGGCTCTCCGTGACGCCTCCCTCGTACATTGTGCGCTTTGTCAGCGGCGGGTTGGCCTCTGGGCATATTCGAAGAACGAACCACCAACATCGCCACCTCCGGAGGGGGTGTCTCCACCAGTACCTCGCGAAGCACCCAAACAATTTGACTTGGTGAAGGAACACCGATCATATTGTCCCTACGTTGTTTCCTCCACTGTAGTGCCTTCCTATCCGTACTCACCCACCTCGGAATCACATAAGGAGTCGATAGAGGGTTGGCGAGCAGCCCTGGATGTTGTTCAACGCCACGAACTCGGTCAACGACAACGCCTATCTCGTTTTCTTCCCAGAAATGATGTTGGTAGTGAACCACCCTCTGCTGAGCTGAAAGACGTCGAGGCCATGGTAGCTGGCGTGAAGAGCAATGGGGTCAGTATCAAATTGTTCGCTTCTTACATGTGGCTAAATCGGCTGTTGTAGGGTCGTGAGTTGTTGAGATACGTCAAGAATCTTTTAGGTTGAAGCCATCGGCGTGTTCCTGTACTACAGTAACTTTCACCTTGTCATCCTCTTCACCGCATTGTACCATCGGACATTTTTTCTTAGTCGCTATATACTTGGGCTAGTGTACAGAGGCATCTTGTCCGCCGATACTATCGATTCTACGAAGAATTTCTCGTGAAGCAGCAGCATCAATTAGCCTTTGAGGATGTGCTGTTGGGTCCAGGAACGTCAATTCCCTCTTTCGATAAGCTCGTGGGACTGACGTCACCACTAAGATGCCCCAGTTTCCTCGAGCCCAGCACAGTTCTTCCGATGAACAACTGGAACGACTGGGCCTCCTTGACCTCTTCAGAGAGGGAAAAGACCTCCGTAGGAGGAAGACACAATGTTGCGGGTCTTGTGAAATTCATGCTGCCTGCCTGTATGATATTTGGGGGTGTGAGGTATAACTCGACATGTACTACGCCGAGTTTCCTGGAGGATTAACCAGGATAGCGCTGCTAGCATCCCGTCGGTACAGAGCAGTTCCTGTGCCAAAGGCGATCAAAGGGGTCTGTGTACCGTCGTTGAGGGCGATGCTACGAATGGACATGAGGGCCGCCTGCACACGTCTCCGAGTCGATCATAACACCTTCCTCAACAAACCACCCTCCCACTCTAATAACCAACGCGATTTCCAGCCTGCTGGCAGTGGTAAAGGATTATCGATGATCGCTGGTTCAGTATCGGTTAAATATATTACAGAAGACCTCCCTATCGAAGTTTTATGTGAATGTGATCCGAATCTCCAACGTATTCAAGAGTCTTTGAGTTTAGCAGCAAAGCCGGACATCTAGCAACGCAACTGTTCAAATGTTCACTCAATGCATTAGACTAAGACTTGCCATCCCATGAACAGGTATCTACAGGTGGGGTATATCGAAAAGAGCAACTCGTATCCTTTTCTTATCGTCCCCGCGTTGGTGCATCCCTCGGTCGGGACTGATCACCTGAGGGTTGCGTACGTTGCGTCCCCAAGTTCAGTTCCATGTCAAGCCTTCTAGCCATTTCACGATCGGCTTCCTCCATCTGCCTCCTTCTATCATCTCGTCTCCTTCTCTCTAGCCCCTCCTCGTGGGCTTGTTCTCGTCTTGCAACCTCCATATCTGCTTCCTCCTGGCGTCGCCTTTCTTGCGCAACCCTCTCTTCTTGTTCAGCCTCCTCCTGTGCTTGTCGCGCTAGAGCAAGGTCGGCTTCTTCTTGCCTTCGTCGCTCCGCCTCCTCTGCTTCAAACTGAGCACGCGCAAACGCGGCATCAGCAGCTTCCTGCTCAGCACGCGCTCTGAGACGAGCCAACTCTTCTTGCCATTTCCTTTCAGCCTCCGCTTCTTCAGCCTTACGGCGACGTTCCGTCTCTTCGCGTTCGCGTTGGAGTCGTTCCTCCTCCCGTCTTCTCCGTTCTTCCTCTTCTCGTCTCCTGCGAGCTTCCTCCTTTTGTCTCCTGCGTTCTTCCTCCTCTCGTCGCCTGCGCTCCTCTTCTTCTCGTTGCCTGCGTTCCTCCTCCTCTCGTCTCTTGTGTTCTTCTTCCTCTCGCCTCCTGCGCTCTTCCTCATCTCGTACCCTGCGTTCTTCCTCGTCTTTTCGTTTGCGTTCTTCTTCCTCTCTTCTTCTGCGTTCTTCCTCTTCTTGCCTTCTGTTTTCCTCCACCAGTCTGCGTTCTTCCTCTTGTTTCTTACGTTCTTCTTCCTCCCTGCGTTTCAGTTCCTCTTGCCGCCGTAGTTCTGCTTCTTGCCCCAAGCGTTCCTCCTCCTCTCTGCGTTTACGCTCCGCCTCCGCGCGTACCCGTTGCTCCTCGTCTTCTTGTTCTCTCTTAGATCGCTCTTTTCGCTCCCGTTCTGCGTCTTCGGCTACCTTTCTCTTTGTGTCTTCTTCCTCTTGACTGATACTAGCAACTTCAGATCCCGCAGGCGTTCCCGTAGCTACAGGACTGGCTTCTTTTAGACCTTCCTCCACCTCTCTCTGTTTCGTTTCTTGCTCTGTACTAGCAGAGGGCGGGGAATCTGAGAGAGCTTGGGAAGGTGCAGTCTGTAGATGAGCAGCGGGCGCTACATGCGTGGAGGTTACAGGAGTAGTTTGTGGCAGAGACGAAGATGGAGAAACCGGTGCTTGATTCGGTGCTGGTGGGTTATGGTTTTGTGCACCTTGTGCAGCCGGCACCGTATTTGGAGGTCCCGCGGGACCTCGGTTGTACAAAGGTGGCGGTGGCGGTGGTGGGGGAGGAGGTGGAGAGAAGTACGACTGAGGTTGATGGAGAGGCACCAAAGTAGGTGGCTGGGGAGTCTGAGCAGGGGGTAGGGGAGGAGGCGCGCCAAAGTACGGCTGCGGTGATGGCGGCGGTGGCGAGTGAGGCGGAGCCGCATTAAATAGTGGTGGCGGACCTGGGCTTTGTGGATATGTTAATGGTGGATGCTGCTGTGGAATGCCTGCGCCGAAAGTTTGACCACTGGGGGGTGGAACTGAGTAAGTAGACTGGTGGTAAGGCTGCGGAGTTGGGGGAGGGTATGGAGTCTGAGCATAGGGGGGTTGCTGAGGGTGATACTGCTGAAGTGGTGCGATGTATGGTTGTTGCTGGGGAGGAGAGTACGGTTGCTGTTGCGTGGGATACGACTGAGGTTGCTGCGAAGGATACTGAGATAGTTGTTGCTGAGGCTGGGAACCATACGGCTGCGGAGGATACGTTTGAGGTGACGATCGAATTTGCGGGGTCGGAGGCCCTATTGGATATTGGACGTACTGCGGCTGCTGCTGCGGTAGACTCTGAGAGGATGGCACAAGCTGTTGGGTAACAGGTGCATCATAATATTGATGGGGTTGTCCGGGGTGTGTATATGGAAGAGACTGAGGAGGCGTTGGTTGTGGGGATGGAGAATATGTCTGCCGGTAGTCCTGAGCTGGGGGCGGGTATGGTTGTGAGTCCGGCTGGGTGTATGCCTGACCTGGGGGTCCATAGTAGTGAGCATTATACTCTCCCGGAGGTTGAGGCGTGCCGTGCGATTCATACCCTTGAACGGGTCCGGGTAGAGATGGCATGGGAAAGGCAGGAGTACGACCTTCTAGATCGTCCTCTACGACAATAGAAGGCACTAAGTCAACCCCAGTTATTGCGGACCCGCTCCTGGAATGATGGGCTTGCACGGGGGTCTGCGCTTGACCGAATGGCGGTGTGGGACTGTGTACTGAAACTGTGTCGCTCATTGTTCTCCTATGAGGCTGATCAACGTGCAACTCGGGACGAAGTGATCGACCTCCGCTTGCTACCCGATTTCCAACGCGGCCACCTGCCAGAAGAGCGGCAGGAACCTCCGACTTCTTTCCAAGCCCGATCCCGGAACGAGAGGGAGGGTCTTTCTCTACCGGAAGTGGAGCAAGGGAGTCATCAGAATGATTCGCAACAACGGAATTAAGTCCTCCGTTCGATGGTACTTGTTTGGATGTTTGGCTCGCAGGACCATGCGCAGGCTTCAACGAAGCTGGGATCCTACTAGTGGGGGTTGGTTGGCTCAACAATCTCTCTCTGACAACAGGAGAACGTCCAGGCTGCGGCGAAGTCGAATTGCTGGGCACAGATAAGTTTGAAGATCGTTGAAGGCCTTGCTTGAAATATGCCGCTGGACGTGCAAGTCGATCAGACGGGGAAAGCTTTGAAGGACGACGAGTCAACGGTGGCGGAGCGTTTGCATAAAATGTCATCTCGAGGTATATCTCTCCCCGGGCCCCTGCCGAAGTCTCAAGAGGAACCCAGTCTAGGGTGACAAATGCGTCAGCCGAGCAGATAGCGGAAGAAGAGTCATTAGCGTACCATCGAATTCGCCAGTCTTGAGTGTTTCTTCTATATCCACTGTTCCCTTTCCCAGAAGTACATCTTCCCCTCGCTGTTCATTCTTGTAACAAGCCACCTCCAAGATTCTGTTCGCCTTGTCTTTCCCCACGTCAGCGAAGACCGGAAATCGAAGTTCGTCATCCCAGACGGGATGCTGACCACCCTTTGGATCAACTTTAGAGCGTTTCGTTAGGCCGGAGAGGGAGGCTTGGGCATATGGATCCTGCTTGTAGAACGAAGGTTGGTGGAGGTGCTGGGCTTTGAGTGCGACGACCACCAGGGTGCCGATCTCCTTCGGCTGGGACATGGTTTCTGATCGGATGTGAACTAGACGAAGTCCCGAGTTGGATGTGATGAATCAACACTTCCAAGCTGGAACTCACGATAAATAATGGAAATGACCCGCGTTTGAACTGGTCTTGGTGACAATAGCAATGGTAAGTATAGCCTTGGTATAGCTTCAGAGCTGGCAGCGCGTATAGCAAGTCCAACTTGAAGGTTCATTACATAAGGATCCCTCCTGATCTACAACCCGAGCGAATATTATTATTACAAAAAATGCGTAGTCTCTTACATCTAAAGGACTCGACGTTTAACCTTCAAGTATCCCGTACAGGGATCCGTCTTCTATACAGTCTGTGCTCATGCTTGTGCCTGCTTCGATGCAGACATGATATCATCGAATGTAATGGACGACCTGTCACACATTCCACGGAATATACCATCTGGAATGGTAAAGAGGTTGGATGGGGTGTCGAATTCCTATGTCATCGTCTTCAGCAAGTGACCCGATTCAGCACCAAATAGAACGTACAACAATCACGCCAGCATCAAGAACACAAATGCGGTCGTAAGATATGATCGTGCGTAAACGATCTGAACAAGGGTCAGTGGAAGCGAACGAAGAGTCGAGCAATGCAAACGGACGAGCGATGCAAAGGATTGTGCGCTCTTTGAACTCGGTCGCGATGGTATCTTGGATCTTTCGATCAGTTTCGTAGTCCACGGATGCTATGTGAAGAGTTAGCAATGTGGTTAGCCGACAGTGTCCGAAATTATACCCGTAGCCTCGTCGAGGATGAGAATCTTTGTTTCATTGACTAGTGCCCGTGCCAAAGACACCAACGATCGCTGAAAGCCCGCATCAAAAAAGAGGGAAATGCCAGGCAAAATAGATGACTCACCTGACCCACGGACAAGTTGCTACCTTCATCTTCGATCGGGGTATCCAGGTCAAAGCGACCACCAATGAACTGAGAGTCTCCCTGATTGGGGACCACGGAAGAGTCAGGTTGCCCGCTAGTTGATTCAACAAGATAGGCCCGCTTTAAGGCGTCCCAAAGTCGGGCGTCGTCATATAAACCAAACGGATCTAGGTTAGACCTGAGAGTACCGGAGACTGTGAATCCAGTTAGCGAGGCAGGATACGAAGCCACTGGTTAGTCTTACAAAGGAACTTGAGCGCAAGACAATCAGTACATCGTCAAACCAAAGGCAACGGAGACTTACGGCGTCTTGAGGTATGATCGCGAGGCCTTTCCTTAGTTGTGCTAGTCCGACTCCTGATATG
>JBBPRJ010000041.1:0-23455 GCA_038092975.1 Chalciporus piperatoides | reverse complement strand
CCAAGGCTGGGTACGTTTTGAAGAATCCTGTTGGTTCAACGTTCAAGCCACTGACATCATGTCCGTCATTCAGGTTGGCCAAGGACCAGAATGAGATAAACCGCATCATCGCCGAAGTGTCGAAAGGCTCCAAATTCTACGAGGCGAGCAGCCCTGCGGCCGTGTTTTGTGATAAATAAGTTCTTTTAACCTTTTGCCGGCATCAGAATGAGAAGAGAAAGGACAAGGAATTATCGGAGAAGATTGCCAAGATCCTCAAGCAGCGTGAAGAAGCTTTGCAAGGGGTGGATATGAGTGCGTGATGTTTCAGAGCGGTTTATCGACCCTCTCAAACGTGATTTTAGGTGCAATAGAGAGACAGGTCGACCATATCGTGAGCAAGGTGAAGGTAGTAGTCGCGTGCATTGTTGAATTCATTCTTTCCAGATCGGGGCGCTCGAAGAAGAACGCGACCTCGGTCAGACAATAGTGCATATTGACATGGACGCGTTTTACGCCAGTGTAGAGCTACTTCACAATCCTTCTCTTGAGGGAAAACCATTCGGCGTTAGTGTTGATATCCAACCCAGCACATCTGGACAAAGCTAATGGCCGTAAACCTTGTCAGGTTGGAGGTGGCGTACTTTCGACTGCATCCTACGAAGCCCGCAAGTATGGAGTTCGCTCAGGGATGGCCGGTAAGACTGCGCATTGCCTCACACATCCTCGGCTCAACCACATTCGTAGAATTCGTCGCCCGGAAACTTTGTCCGGAACTCATTGTCGTCAAGCTAAATTTTCAACGTTATTCTGAAATGTCGGAACAGTGTATGCGGATATTTAAAAGATATGACCCGAACATGTTCACTGCTGGTTGCGACGAGGGGTACTTGAAGTGAGTGTTCTGGCAATGTGACTTGCTGATGGCAACTTGACCCTGAAAAGCATAACGCAGTACTGCAAAGATCACCAGATAGACGCGGATACGTGTGTTCAAGAGATGCGCACTACTGTTCACAAGGAGACACAACTTACGGCGAGCGCTGGAATTGCACCCAACAAGGTTTGGAACAACAATGCTATATTCTAGCCAATCTAATGCTTGTTTAGATGCTAGCAAAGGTCAATTATGATACCTCCTGCCAATCGATCACCAATAGCTGATCACCCGAACGTCGAACAGATTTCCTCTGACCAGGTAATGTTCGTGAACTTGAACTTGACCAACTCTGAGCCTAGCCATTCGTAGAATAAACCTAACGGGCAGTTCCATCTGCAGTTTGATGGAGACTCTATCAAGGAGTTCATGCGGGGATTATCCATACGCAAAGTGCCAGGCGTTGGCAGAATCCATGAGAGACTGCTTGATGCTATGGGTATCAAGGTACGTATTTCGACAAGTCTCGTCGACTCTCATCGAAACGTACTACGTCTACTCGTTCAGACTTGCGGCGACATTTATACCCATAGAGCAACCTTGTACTTGATGGATAAGCAGTTCGGATTACGATTCTTACTCAAAACTTACCTCGGGATCGCATCGAATGTAGTCCAGACGGGAAGACGAGAAGAACGGAAGAGTATAGGTGCAGAAAGGTAACGACAGTGTCAATCATACCGCGGCCGGTACTGATTTGAGTATTAGGACATTCCGTTCCCTCAGTGATAAACAGATGATACTTTCAAAGCTCGAGGAAGTTGCCAATGAACTTGCAGTAGATATGACCTCAGGCGGTTGGACGGGAAAGACCGTCACACTGAAGTACAAATTCGATACCTATCAAGGTAATGCACACCTTCCTTCGACTTCAAATGTCCTCGAGTTGACGACCCTTGCCATAGTGTTCACTAGGGCGAAGTCGTTTGATCGTTGGGTGAGCCAAAAGAAGGAAGATCTGTTTGCCGTGAGAAGGTTATCCCACCGAATTCATTGACTCTTGACAGATGACTGTTTCACAGATTGGAAAGGAACTTTTGCTCCCTGAATTGCCGCTGACGATCCGACTGATTGGGTTGCGAGTTACAAAGCTCAAAGATCTACATGCTGCAGAACCTGTGAATGGGATCAAACGTGTGAGTGACGACAACCCGTTAATAGTCTTGAGTTATTCCCAAACGCGACGCTTAGTTCTTTGAGCCTTCCAACTCATCACCTCGAAAGAGAGCCAAGCTTGAGATAGACATGGAAGACCCACCCGAGCTTCATGGGGACGAAGATTCGATGCCAGGGTTCTACGAAGAGGAGGAGTTTGAATCCAGTCAACATGATGATCACGGTGATGAAAACGTTGAAGGTCCTGACGATCCTCCGTCAAACTTGCACTCGAAACCTCGTTCGCGTGTTAAGCCCCCAAGTTCCAGAGGCCCTCTGCGATTGGTTGGTGAATCTGGCGCTAGTAGCGAGCGGGATACGGAACAACACACATGCCCCGTCTGCAGCAAGCAGTTGAAAACAGACAATCAAGGTCTTAATGCTCATATCGACTTTTGCTTGAGCAAGGGGGCTATCTTGGAAGCGCAAGCTGAGGCGAGCAGTCCAACGAAGCCGGGACAAAAAACAATATTCAACAACAGCAACAAGAAACGGAAGCGATGAGAGTTAGTGTTGTTTCTGATGTTCACCCACCTGTATCTACCACGACACTTTGCTTGTACTAATTTTCTAATACTTCATTCGCGCGTGCGTCACGTGCTGGTGTGTCAACGCGTTTGGAGGGGAATACCAGCGTAGAGTTGTACGTCGCTGGACTCGATGGAAGCATGTCTCGTCCTCCGAAAATCAGCTGGCTCTGCTCGGACTGGTGCCAACATTGGTTCAACCATTAAACTCACAAGAAATACACGTTCCCGGTCTACGCAATGTCACTCTGACCTATCACTTCGTCCGGAAGTTCACCATACCAGAGAATTCGCTCATGCTGCTCCCGGAGGGTCACAATCATTGTCCGAGGCAGGCCAGTCTTCTCGGGAGCGCATATCCGTATTGCTCCAGAAAACAACCACTCTCTTGCCACGAACGCTGTCTACCTCGGAAGACACAGCAGGACCACAGTCATCAGAATTCTGGGCCGACGTACTTGAAAGAACCAACACCGAGCTGAACTCTGGTCCTCATCAGGTGTCTTCCAAGGCAACTATCGCTGGTGAGCGGGTTCCGTGACACTCTCACGCCCACATTCATCCCAGAATCTTACTCGCATGACTTCGGTCCTGCATGATTCCAGTTTGTGGATTTGACAAGTGGACTCGCTCGACCGAGCTAGTCACGGCACTCTTGGAAGATCCTTTCTCTTCCGATCCGACCTACAGTAATATATTGCGCAACCGGTGGAAGAATGCGCCCAGTTGTGTAAACATCGAGTGAGGTTGCTTCCCTGATCTCCTCCTGATCAACAATTGACTTGCAGGATGAACTTAGATACGGTAAACCCACTGCGTTTGCCGGGAGTCTTTATAGCCCATCTAATTGGCTCCAACAATTTCCACATCCCATTCAGCTCACCGAGCTACCCGACCTCTCGTCTTTGTCCGTCATGAGCGTTGAGACAGACAGCCTCTTGTTGAGCAACGACGTCCTCCTCTTACTCTGCGACCCCCTCGTCACCTCCCTCTCCGACTTGGCCAGCAGGGCTAGGCACCTCCTCGATCGGCCAAACACCGTCCTTATACTTACCTCATGTTCAGATTCAGACGAACATCACCGATTTATTTCCCAGTCCTTGTCCAAACTGGGGTGCAGCCCAGGACATATTCTGTTTGTCGATCCCGGACGCGCTTTAAACGCGGTCACCGCTTTGCAAGCCGATTCTACCTCTCCGTCTAACATCGACAAGTACCAGAGAGAGAGTCTTGGTTCTCGAATATCCACCATCACCGCCGCGATCAAAGACGTGCTATCCCCGAAAGACACATCGGAGACATCTTTGCTCAGTCTCAGGCAGACGACGGCGCTATCACAAGTACATTGCGCGCTTGCCGCAAGCTCTCGGGCACTGCAGGGTGCAGAGGAGGACGTCAATGGTGTGGCTAGTAGACTGCATGATTTACGGTCTGGGATCCAACGCGTCCGTGACAACGCAGAGTTTGACATACTCGGGAAGCCGGGAAATGACAATGTTAGCAAGGCGCTGTCACAAGGGGCAAAGGATATGAAGACGCTTCTTGGGTCTCTTCCGTTCTGGAAGATGGTCTGGCGAGTGGATGAGATTGGTGCACTGGTCGCTGCCGCCGTCCGAGGTCAGTGGTGTAAGGAACTAGAAGCGCAGGTAAGGAATATTAGTTGTTCGAGCCACTCAAATTCATCTCTCCCTACAGCTCATTCTGCACACTGGCCGGTTGGAGCCTACTCAAAAGGACCTCTCTACCTCCGCATTTAGTCTCACAGGTGCTTCCTCGCAGGCCACTCTCCGTTCACCTGTCCTCGAAAACAAACTGCAACAGTTGACCCATTCACCAAGCCATACTCTCTCGCCAAATAGCCTGACACAACCGATACACGACCGCCGTAGCCAGTTAATCCGATATACCACCACCAAGCTACATCGAGAAGCACAGAGTGCGGTCGTCGCAGCATTCGGTGGATTGCTTGGTGGTGCCGGTCTAGGGTGGTGGCTGGCATTTGGCGAACATCTTCTCAGTCTGGGTGCAGGTACAGAGATGGGGACAGCGATGGGTTCAGGTGCATTGCTCGCCGTAGGCAGCATCCGGTGGGCAGTTGGAAAATGGGAACGGGCGAAACAGAAATGGACACAAGACGCTGGGAGAATTGGCGAAGGTCTTGCTCGTGATCTCAAAGTATGTTCAAAGCTCCCTCTGCTCTTCCTCGTGGACAGCATTGACTCTCGTGTTCGTAGAACACCATCCAGCAAACGGTCGACGACAAAGTCGTTGCCGTGGCTTCCACAGCCTGCGAGGGTATAGAAGAACTCCTCAACAGGCGTCGAGACGAGATACACCAGTTACATGGCGACCTTCAGAATTTAGAGAACGAGGCCCAGGCATATAGCCAGTTTCCCTCCACACGGACAAGGTACAACGCGCCTTCAAGGGGAAAAGCTGGTGTAGAATAGATGCTGTGCTGCGAGAGCAGATTGGTGGTATACATGATGCAATAAATATCCTCCCGTCTATGGATGCGTGATGGTGATCGTTGGGACAGGACCTCTCTGCGGAGCCTGACTTGGCAATCTCGGAGTAGGAGCGTCCTCAGAATCACTGTCATCTCCGATCCCGAAGAGTTCTTCACGTTCGTCCCAGATATCCCCAAGTTGGCTGGCTTTAAGTATCTTGGACTTGGACGGTAGCGGTGACTTTGTTGACGATGCTGGGGGTTGGGAGTTAAATAGGGGAAGGAGCTGCGTTCCTGATGAACCGGGTCCATCGTCGTCTGAGTGGTCCTCTTCGGGATCGTCGGTGTCCAAGGGTCGGTATAGCCGAGCGATCTGCAAAGACAGTGAGTGGGATAACGCTCAAAAAAGGTGGATCATTCGCACCTCTCTCCTTGAACGGTAGTGTTTCTCGATATGATAGGCGGTGTAGAGGCCGATCGTAGAACCAATGAGGTTAGCCTAGCAAAGGGCAAATTGTAAGCGAGACAGCCTCGAGGCTGACACGAGTGACGAGGGCGCACCACTACGTCACCAAAGTCAAATTGCTTATACTAACGGCACGTTCAGCGAATAGGATCGCAGAATGGGTAATGGACGTACGGGCAACATGGACTGCACGACTTCGCTGACGAATCCTCCAAAGAAGAAGCATATGACTGCTGTGAATATGAGACCAGCGTGGCGCCAAAACCAGACACGTCTGGCCTCCCTGTGAATGACGGTATGATCAGCATCCACCTCGACAAAGACGTCCAGTGTGACTTACTCGTCCACGTCGAAGGTGAAATAGAACACTCCCGTGGCGATACAAAAGCAAGTAAAGTGGAGGAACTTGTCGTTGAATGGAAGAGAATGGGAGAAGTTGGTGAATCCGAGAAATGCGAGCAGGAGCATGATGACACATGTGAAGAGAAGAAACCACTGCAATGATACGGATGTGAATATGAGCAAGCCTGGAGAGGCCTAGGGAGGAGAAACGAACCGGTCGAAGACGGAGAGGAAGGTCGTACTTGGGCACATGGATCCTGTGAGACTTCATGATGGCTTTGGAGGCTTTCTTGACGAGTTTCTTGAGATTCTTCGATGACTGTGGGGACGATGAGGAGGGGAGCTGGACATGGTAAGCCATTGCGCTGTCCGTTGACTGTCCGACTCTGCCGTAGCTGGGCAACCTCCGGTGGTAACGAGCGATGGATCACATTTTAGGAAAGCCCCTATGATGTACGATTAACCATGTCACTCGCTGGTTTATCCACCTGCGAAATATCAGATGCACTCATCAAACTTGGGTCCCCACACGGAGGACATATCCCAGATATCCATATCATGTCCCCCGCAGCCCCAGAATCCCATCTAACTCGAATATGTGCACCCGCTTACACCGTCCAGATGGTGTTGGCATCTGATACCACCGCTCCGAAGCTCTCTACTCATTTTGTCGATACTGCAACACCCAAATCCATCATCGTTATCGATGTACCATCTCGTACAGTTTGCTTCTTTCGTTCAATCCGTTCTCTGACTGTGTTGATATGCTTATCGGAACAGAAGCGAAGAATGCAGTCTGGGGTGGTCTCATGACCGCAGGTGCACAAGCTAGAGACGCCGTCGGTGTCGTGATATCCGGCAGATGCAGAGATTTGATAGAACATCGAGCTGCAGGTTTTCCCGTGTTTGCTCGTGGTCATTCAACACTCGGCCAGTCGCCCTTCATCCGTCCATGTGCCGTGGATGTTCCGCTTGTAATTCAGCCGCAAGGACATGTAGACAGTCGTGATCCATTCCCAGCAGTCAGGGTTGAGCCTGGTGATTGGATCATCGCAGACGAAGACGGCGTGGTTTGTGTCCCAAAGCACATGGCGGATAAAGTGGCAGAGATAGCCGGAATCGGGAGAGAACAAGATGCCGGAGCACTTGAGGATATCAAAGCTGGGAAGGGCGTCCAGGCGTCGTTCAAGTTGCACAGGGGGCGTTGATTCGGGTTGTTCCAAGGAAATTAGTGAGCATACACCCATGCAAAACCTATGGATTTCACTCGCACATTACAGAACGCATATGTATCAGGTACAAAGTACATCCCGTCGAACAATAAGAATAACTTCCGCTGCAGTAAATGATCGAAGAAAGGTCTAGTTAGCATAATGCTTGTCTACCCATGCGATGGTCGTCGACACCAGAATTTGCGGGCGAGCTCTCCGTGCCTGTGGTACCAACTATACGCAGTGCGATGTTCTTTGCGTCCTCAATTTTACCAGTCATCTTCAGTCCGACGACCTGGAGAGCCAGCTCCATTCTAGAAACAGGGTCATGAGACAGTTCCAAGAAAGATTAACATATTACTTACAATGCGCGGTCGGACTCATCGGTGTAAGTGAAAAGAGAGGGAAGAGCAGATTCCTTGGTCTTTTCCAGACCCTTGAACCACACGGCAACAACTCCAGGAGCAGATCTCGGGGGTAGGACACAGAGAAGAGTGTTGTCACTCCATCTCTGCGTTGAACTCGCGACAACGTCCCCAAATATACAATTAAGCTGGAGCGCGGGGTGAAAGTTTTCCCCCAGAACAGTGACCTCTATGCCACCATACGTTGGACCCGAGGAAGGAATAAGACGATGGATCTTGGGTAACGGAAGTGATCCGACGTGTGGAGGAGATCCAGGTATGGGTTGCGGAGGAACGAGAGTGGATAAAAGCTGGGCAGGTTGTGGTGTTTGGGGAGTGATAGGGGAGAGTGAGTCAGAGGGTGAATGGAACTGGGCAGCAGTGATAGTAGAGATGCCATTCGATTGACTGAAAATGGCAGTGCCTAGACCACCATCGAGGACAGAGGGATCGATGGGCTCGCCTGGGCTGAATGGTGGCACAGGATCTCCATCTGTAACGAAGATAGGCGGGGGTTGAGGTGGTGCAAAATTACTAGTCAGGGGGCTGGACTGTGGCAGGGACGATGGGGTGGGTGAACGAGTGCTCGGCCCTGTAGAAGGCTGTGTGCCAGGGGAATTCACAGACGAAGTTATGCTAGTGACGCTAGCCTCTCGGGTGAATTTGGCAGGGTTGTTGCGACATGCCGTGTCATAGGGTTTAGTCCGTGTCTTCGATTGACCCTTGACATTTATAGGCGGACGCTTCGAAGGGGCAACATTGTCGGCGGCTGGAGGCGAGATAGACCAATCCACTTCCACCTCTGGATTGGAGGGGATAGTGCCTGCCTTGACGGTCGATTTGTGGTCATCCGTGATCATTATCGGCGGTGTCATTCCAGTGCCAACCAAGCGTCCGCTGTGATCCATCATCGAGAAATGGATATGGAACCCAACCTTTTCCCGATGATGCCTACAGTAACATGTAATGCGCACGGGAAGTACGGCAGATCCAGTCGAGAAATCAAGGATTTCGGGACAATTAAACTGAATGATACTAGTCGTATCTTCCTTTACGCTTCTCGGGCGCTCGCAGCCATCTTCGGGAGTGTCCGAATCAGAACGAGCCGGTCTTATGCGGGCTGCGAGTTTGCGAGCTACTCGCTTCGCCTTGGTAGTTCGGGTCAGAAACACACGGCGGAGTAGGGCGGTGACTACCCACCTCTCTGTTCCTGCAACTTCCACAACTGACAACACGGTTGTGTGGAGGCGAGGCACAAGTCACTGTCGCCGTCAGATGGAGGATATCCAAAGAGATGGGATCTTGTTTCAGGTTAGCGCCAAAGCGGAGATTGCTGAGTGCAGTGCATCTACCTATTTTGCCTTCTCTTCGGGTACGCTTCTTAGTGGATGTCCCAGGTGGTAATTTGAGCCATTTCCAGGATCCAACTCTATCATACTGGTTTTGCTCTCCAGTGGAGGTACTGGCATGCGCGAGATCCACAGTAACGCGAACCTGTGTCTCGACGCGGGACTTGGTACCACTTTCGGGGATACTGGGGGTTAAGATAGCCAGACTAATAACGACACGTAGTTGATAAGAAGTCAAAAAGAGGAGTGGGGGAGGACGCACTTGTAGCATGATTCCCTCAGGGGATAGACCACCCGTCGAGGGGTAGCAGTTGGATCGCGCTTGCATGGACGTATGGCAGGTGGAGGAACTATTGGAGTGGAATGCATTTGCGAGAGAGGGGGTATCGAGAGTCCGGACTCGTTAATAGAGCGTCGGAACGATGGGCGACTGTGATCGAAAGGGTTTGGTTCCGAGAGAGCGGGTTCTAACGAGGAGTGGCTATTCGATGGTGATATTTCAATACCCGAGCCAATAGAGCTGGAAGGAGAACAAGTATGAAATCTGGGGCGGAACGAGGAAGACATATGCCTACTCGTCATAAGCGTGTTCTTGTATGAGGTCGTCGAGTTGGAGCATGTGCTCGTCGTCGGGCTTTTGGAAGGATATGTGAGGGGTTTCACCGTCCCAGTGGGTGATTGGGGCTATGCTCTTGGTGAGAGGTAATGGATGATACCACGAAGGAAGGTCGCTGTGGATGGCTACGTGGTGGGGCGTATCTGATGCTTCTGGTGTTTCCGGTGAGGAAGAGCGAGAGTCCATGCTCGTCGTCGTCGACATTGACGACGAGCAAGGCAGGATGAAGCCGTACGGGGAGAGTTGGGAGAGAGGATAGTGACAGTGCTCCTCGGCTCAGAAATCAGAAGCACAAAGTCGACCACCATATGAAGAAGACCCCACAATGAAAGACCCCAGGTACTCGGTTGACCTAATTACGTGATATTTTCGCATTGTTCAATTCTTCGCCCAAGTGGACCACCTTGACAGTCCTTCAAGTTCAGCACCATGAAACGCGGCGCAGAGAGACAGCTCACAAAGGACGGTCCCGACGAGGATGACGAGATCGAGGTGTGTCCAACTCAGCCCATAAATTACACCCAGACTCACGTCTACCAGGAAATCCAAGAGCCTCAAGGCTTTCAGAAAGCAGACGAGAGTGTCTTAGTTACAAGACAGTACGTCGACCCGATACCACAGGGCTCACATTCAGAGCTGATCTGATGTAGGATGCGCGCTTTGCCAAAGCGCGCCTTGGCTGGCTCAAAGGTTCCGTCTCTCAATGGTTTGACCTCTGCCTCTGCTCCTGAGGTAGGCAAAGTGGTGAGTGCAGACGCGTGATTTGCTTAATGATATCTCATCTCACCCTCAGCAGCCTGCTGCCCCTCCCAAGTTTGGCGGATTCACGGGTTTCGGTTCCGCGTCCAACTCCTTCACATTCACCACGCCACAACCAACCTCTACCCCCGCCCCTTCCAGTCATGACTCGGCCTTCAAACCCGCACAGTCAACTGCCACCCTCAAAGCGGCGGTCATGCCATCATTTCCGAGAGCGATCAAGCTCAATCCACCAGATTCAGAACCACCCCTTCCAAAACCTGTCACACCACCATCCACGCAGGAGGACGATGACACGGCTTTCAAGTATTTCAAGTCTCTCAGGGGCCTCAATGTTTCCTTTATTTCCTTTATTTCGAAGGAAGTCGACAAGGACCCATTTTTTGATGTTGCCAGTTTGGTCGAGTCCTACAGAAACTTGCGGACTACAATTCAGTCCGAGTTTGATAGTTCTTCGCGATCATCCACGACTACTGGCCCACCTCCGACTAGATCGACGTCTCTCTTTGACCAAAGGGGTACCTCCGAGAAACCCGCACCGGCGTTTTCGATGCCAAAGCCCCCGACATCTTTTTCGTTTGGAGGGACCGTTATCACTTCTTCCACCGTCCCCCCCACCAGTGAAAGTGGCAAAAAGACAGGCGGTTTTTCGTTCCCGGCGTTTACACCACCCCCAGGCTCCAACCCCCAGCTGCCCTTCAGCCTCGCGCCGAAACCGAGCGAATCGACAACCACTTCTTCATCTACCACGCCACTGGAACCACCAAAATCTACTTCCACATTTGGTATCTCGACATCCACTTCGACCTCGAATGCACCGACCACATCCGGCTTTTCATTCTCTGTCGCCTCAAATACTACGGCTCTTACCTCCAAGTCGATTGGTGCTTCAAGCCAAGGGAGTGAGAGTCCGTCAAGTACTCCACCAGCTCCCGCATCGACCACATCTACCTTTGGCGGTAATAATGTCCCAAATTTCTTTGCCACCTCCAAAACTACTGGGGTATTCGGTACTTCGGATGCATCCAAACCAATCTCCGCATTTGGTCCTTCTATCTTCGGAAGCAGTAACATCGCTGAATCCAGCAAACAATCATCGGGATTCGATGGCTCTAAATCCACCCTGTTCGGTAGCACGACCACCACCACTTCGGCTAGCGTCTTCGGATCGTCCGAGAAACCCACCAGCGTCTTCGGCGCCGCATCATCGCTTGCGCCGAAACCTAGTGCATTCGGTTTTGGAAAACCAGCCGGAAGCATCGGTAATCCTGTGGGTTTCGGTTTTGGTAGTTCTTCCAGTAAATCCGGGGATGGTACAACGACGCCGGGATCGACGTCTGGATTCACTTTTGGTGCACCGGCAATGAAGTCTTCCGATAGTTTGTTTACGCCTCCTACGACTGACAAGTCATCCGAGTCGACTCCACAACCTGAGACCGAAGGCGGTGAGGAAGGTGGAGAAGAGGCAGGAGCAAAGTTACTACCTCAAGCCAATCACGACGAGGAGGGCGAGGGTGAAGAAGATGAGGAGACGACACATGTAGTGAGGTGCAAAGTCTTTCGGTTATCCAAGTCGGACGACAAAAGCGACTGGAAAGATCTTGGAGTTGGTGAGTCTTTTCTTCTCGTCTGATCGCCTAGTATATATGAATACACCAACAGGAAACCTCCGGTTGAAGAAACACAATGAAACTAGCGCTCGACGTATGTTGCTGCGGAATAGTAGCACGGGTAGAATCATCATCGTCAGTGCTTGCTGTTGACCATTGCCTCTTCTTGCATCCTCATGTCCCCCGCAGAACTTCCGACTATATGCGAGTCTCAAACCCTCCTTAGCAAAGAATGTAGTCTCGTTCATCGGGTATGACAGCAGCATACTCGCATCTTTCAAAATACGGGTTAAAACCGAGGAGCAAGCTGTCGAGCTGAAACAAGCCATAGAGCGAGAAGTCGCAGCGGCTCAGGCAACAGAGTGACCTGTTTAGTGTTTTATACTCTGTTTTATTATTGCTACATGTTGCTTTCCCATCCATATAACCTACAATCCCCCATGATGGATGATGGTGCGTAGTGCTCATTTAACATTGAAATGACTTTGCGCATTCTGCCATATTGAATTGAGAAGGAAAGCCTCGCTGAGAAGCAGCTCGATTTCATGGTCCCGCCAGTCTTGAGTCGGAGGTGACTGCAAGAACATGATTATACCCTGCAGCAGAAGAGTACTGAGGAAGAGATTTCAAAGAATGTTGGTATAACTTGCCTGGAAATCCATTTGTCGAAGTTTGGCACTCCATTTGACGAGAAACGCAGAGCACACGTAGAGGTGGAATTGCGAAAAAGCATCCGTCCCTTCCGCCTAGAGGAAAAATCAACTTAAACAGATAGGATGGGATGAAATTTGTATACTGACCAGGTACGTGTCCCACATACGTATCGTGTTCTGCACGCTAATTTCTCGCATGAGCAGACAGTTCATCCAACGGAATGCGAATTGCATGAACTCGACGTTTTGAGACTCAAGGTGGGCGAACAGGGGTGCTGTCATTTGGTGCGCCCTTGTCAATACAGACACATCTCAAAGAATTTGGACGAACCATCGATACGTGACACGAGTTCAGACATTCGTTTTACACTGCGATGTATCCCTGGTTGTGCGGAAATGTAGTTGTCTTGTATACCATCCAAGAGACGGGAGAGACACCAAAATGAATCGGCTTCAATGGCATTCAGGATGTTTTCGGGGAGAAGCGAGGTATCGAATTGTTCCGGATCCGAATCTAGTCAGAGTGAATGAGATTCAAGACAATACGGCTGTTTTGAACGACGTGCCTATGTAGGCTGAGAGAAAGACTTGAAAGAATGGGGTGACGAGGTCGTTGATCCCTTGGACATATCCACTCGCCGGGTGGCGTATAGCCCAGACATAAAGTATCCGCTCAAGACTCTACTTACAGGGGAAGGACGTGAGAAGGAGCACATCATACTCTTTACGGACAGCGTACTCTTTGTGTAGATGCCTGCATCCAAAGCCGAACCCCAGGTCGCGTTCTTGGGACGTCAATTTCGATTTGGTGCCAAATCTGTTGATCAACCCCTTGGCGATCTCGGGCAAAAGCGAGTTCAACCAACGAGAGATACTCTCCCCGCTTGCGAGACAGTGTACTTGCCCTCAGGTTTGATGGAAGAGGCATATATCCCTTAGGAATGTCACTCGATGGATGGCTCAGGAAGGTGGGACACGTACGAGGAGTATTGGCCAGACAATTGGCCTGAGGTCACTCGGCGTCCCAGCCCAAGCGAGCTTGCGAAGATCAGCTGGATTGTTAATCAAGTCGGATGGTGTCAGGCAGAGCATTGGGACCAACTGCTTACAGATATTCACATCTTCCTGACTCAGGCAGTCAATGAATTTTAATCGACGATTGCTGCGGATAGACATTTCGCGAGAATGTTTCCTGTTCTCGGTTGGACGCTGAGAGGAACCCACTCCGTCGGTCGAACTGATCGATGGTTGGGATGAAGACTGTTGAAGGGGAGGTGATGCCAGCACCCTGCGAAATGGATCTATTCGTATGCTTAGAGGAGCATGACAACGACGGCGATTTGCTTATACCATTCACTATCTCCTCGACATTAGATTTGATTGAACCGTTCTCTTGTTTGATCTTGTGCCCAGTTGAGGGTTCGACCTCTGGATCAAAGTCACCAACTACCATATCACCATCGACGTCAGCATCTCCGCGGAGATCCGAATATCTGGGTGAGGTCTTCCCATCAATACTGCGTTGGGATACGCTCGATTTCATGACCATAGTCCATCCTCCTTTGGCCGACGATGGTTGACCTGGCTCTGACTTGGGAGGATAGGAACTTGGGCTTGGGGCATTGAGGTGGGTGTAAGACTGAGCAAGGGTAGACGATGAAGAGTTACTGGATGGATCCGGGACAGGCTTTGGTGGCGTCGAGGATGACGGTGTCCGCTTGGGCTGGATAGTCGAGGAATACTTCCAAGCACGGGCTATGGTGGAGTGACGTGGAGATTCCGAGTCTGATGCGCTGTCCCAGACGTCGTCCTCGACCCACTCCATACTCGAGTTCGCATTGAAAGAAGGATGTATTCCGATGTGTGGGCGAGTTGGGGGAGGTCTCGCCGCCATCGTTCGCGACGGCGAGCAACGACAAGCCAAGGTCGATCTATATCACCCGTGGGAAGGATTGTCCTGTTGCGGCGACAATGTGTTTACGCTCACGTGACTGGGACTAGTCTTCTACTTGTCTTCAACCCAAATAGTTGTCCCGCGATGGCCGAGATAGAAAATACCGATTTCAAGGGTAGATGCAGCTATTGCGGCGCAGCGGTCGGGCGGGACAAGCTTAAGACATGTGGTCGATGCCGGTTAGTGGTCCAGCCCCTGGAAACGCGTCGAACACCTACTCACTCGTTACCTCGCAGCCTGGTGCGGTACTGCTCTAAAGAGTGTCAAGTAGCCTCGTGGAGGACCCACAAACAGAGGTGCACATCTACCCTTCGAGACAGCCTTGCCAAAGATCCAGAGGCGAACGCGTTGAATACCCAGCTCTCAAAGTGGATCAATACCTGGAGATTGGAACTGCACAACTGGGCAGCATGGGCCATGGATTTGGCGAACCACCCGGAAGACTACCTTGCTACTCATTGGTAAGGGCGGAGCACTCCTTCTGCGGCGTCCGCAGCTAATTCAATAATTCAACTCGCAGCTTGGTGGTCGAGCTCGAGCGCCGTCCCAACCCTCCTAATCAGTCCTTGTTTTTCAAGGTCAGTGCGCGACGTCTGCAATGAGCTGCGGCCCTGACTGGTGTTACAAGATGCACGGCGGCGATATCTTTACACGCGAACGTTTCATTTCTCGAATGCGCGAATTGAACGAGCTAAATGACGAGATCGCTGCAAGTGTGAACGAACGCCGCGGCAATGATACAGCTCAAATCGTCATCATTTGTGAAGATTTAATCCGGTTTTTGTGGTTCTCCATGCGCGACGGTGGAGCGTCACTGAGACAACGTGACCCTGCGGTATCACGGGCTCTCGCAGAGGATTGGGAAGAGGATCTGATCTCAGCGATCAATACTGGTCAACGTGAGTATTCGCAAATCCACCCCATGTTTAGGTTATCTGACTCGCAGCTGGCCCACAGCCTCAGCTTCACAAATGCATCTCATGCGAGCTGCGGTGAAGACGGGTGAACTGACGCGCGGTCCCAGTGGGCGACCATCTCCAAACCCTCGAGGTTGAGATGTTTTTGATCTACTCGTTTGTAACATAATCTATCATCATCTGTCCACTCTCGTACAACCATGTATCAGAAGTTCGGAATCGTCGCATAAGTATATTACAGGGCCCGCATATTACAACTGATGTTCTGATTCTGCGAGAGCACTGGTTCGCTTCAGGAAATCTTCTTCGGACCACCCGTAGTATTCCTTCAGCTTCCCCCCGATATCCCTGATTTTCCACGGGTCCATCGTCGAACCGGGATGAGCTACGGGTTGATAACACGTTGAGTTCATGGAATATCTCGTGGGTGGGAAGAGAAAAAAACATACGCCTGTGCACGGAGATAGACTGGGGACCAGAACATGTGAGCCTTGTAAATCTGGGAGTTGGCGATACTCACCCTATCCCCCGGGTTGGGTGGATCGAAGCGAACCGACGACCCTGCTGTGCTCGAATCGTATGTGAATCCCATGTCTACCATGACCTAGCATGATGGTGGCGGCGTTGATCAATGGATACCAATTAGTATCCTGAAACTTACTTTAACAAAGCTTTCCCATCTCAGATGGCCGACCTTCTCCCCACTGGGATGAAGCAGTTGGTGCATGTAACCAGCAGTCTTCTTTCCTAGCTTGCTGAACCATGTGAACTTCTTGTTGATATTCTCATCATGTTCTTCCTCTTTCTTTGCCTTAATCTTGTCCTTGTCTTTACCGCTGAGCTTCGACAGGAAGCCCCTCTTGTCCGAGAAGAGCGAGGCATGAGTAGGACGCGATTTGATCTTCTCCTTCGCTTCACCCTGCTCCTGCAGGTAAGAACGACCTGATTGAGCAGTAGTAGACCCGATAGGCAGCGAGGCAGTGGACATTTGAGCCACCGGATTCTTCCCCGAGGCGGGTGCAACCGAAGGTTTTGAAGGTGATTTAGCCGGACTTTCGGGAAGCAATGCAGTCTGAGGTTTCGTTGGCGGGGGTGTGACCGGAGGAACGACATCTTCTTGGACGTCCGGTAACTCGTTCGTTGCTTTCTTCTTCTTCTTTGGCTTCTTCTTCTTCTTCTTTTTACCAGTCGCGGAGGGGGCTTCTTCCTCGTCTTCTGCATCCTCAACTGTAGCACGGTAGTCTCTCGGTTCTTCAGAAGGAGTAGGGGCTACAGAGAGAGAGAGAGAGAGAGAGAGAGAGAGAGAGAGAGAGAGAGAGAGAGAGAGAGAGAGAGAGAGAGAGACGTTAGGTGTAGCCTGAAAACCCCTCTATTCCTGGGACATACCTGGTGTCTTCTCCTTACTAGCGGCGGGTGTGGGACGTGTGGCCGGGACTTTACCAGCGGGAGCAGCAGGGGCCTTGCTCGGGGTTTGTGGGGCAGCAGACGGTTTTGGTGCCTTGCCAGCTTGGCCCTTTCCCGGGAAAACCCCCTTTCGGGGCTCAGTACGAGTCGTCGTGCTTAATTTGGGATTAGAGGCGAACATCCGCCCTGGTGATTGTTTAGTGGACGATAATATTGAAATACAACATCAACCTGCCTCTCAATGATCCAAGAAGTTTCAAGAAAGGATTGCCCTTCCTCTCCTCTGCCAACGCATCAAATTCGGGAACTGCAGCTTGGGGATCAAAGAATTCAGGTATTGCCATCGCGGTGTCCATGGCCTCCCGAAGCATCGTCCGGTAAATTTCCTCTTCTCCAGATTCATAGTCGGTCTCATCATCGTAGTCGCTGTCATGTTCGTCATCATCTTCATTGTCGGAAACAAAGATATCTTCGTCGCCACTCTCATCGGAGGTGTCCGATACAGACTGTAGATCAGGCATGGAACCAGCGCTGTCCTGATCATCACCACGTCCGTCGGTGATCGCGAGGAGCTTCTTCTGTGGCCGTTTCCCCGCACTCCCATTTCTTGTTCGACCAGTGCTTTTGACAAGACGTTTGGATGTATCTTCGTCATCAGAGTCAAATCCATATGTCCGAAGACTAGGTATGTAGAAAGAACTCCACTGCGGAGTGCGGTGCAGTGCATCGTCCAGCTGCCATAACGAATCGATAGACAAACCCGAGGCTGCCTTGTAATTCTGCAGAAATGAGTGGAATGAGGGAATGTATTTGACTAATGCAGGGTAACGTACAAGATTTACAAACTTCCACATGTCGTCGAGCAATTTTCGGTCCTTCGTTTTTTCGAGAGGGCTGATGAGGTCTTTGAAGTTTGCATAAGACTCCGATGCTTCTTTGGAGTATATTTGAGCGTCGAGCCATAATTCATACTGCTCGGGCATCTGACGCGGAAATGCCTTCAATTTCTGTCCTTGAGGTCCCAGGAGAGGACTTCCCAGGAGCTCCTGCAGTTCCAGTAAAACCTATGTAATATCCGGATCACTCTCCGCTTGGAATTCGTAAGAAAGCGACAAAGGGGAGAGACTCACAGAAAGATCACCGACGGCGTCCCACATTGACTGCGGGAATCTCTTAGCTTCTCTCGGGGATTCCTCCACAGCATCGTGAAGGATGTGGTATAAAACGCGCCTCGGATACGATGCTCCAGGGAAACACAACTCGATGATGATAGAGTCTAAGAATGACCTGCAGGCATCCTTGAGTCCACCCCAGTCGAAGATTATGGAGGGTTCCCCTGGCTGTGCGTGCTCCGCCTGTTTGAAGTACCGGGAGTAATGAGCTGAGGGCCATTAGCACATGGGCATCTACGTAGAGACCGATGAGCATACGTGTATTCATGGCAGTAATGGAGAAATGCATTTGCCCAAGATCAACTAGGACATCAAGTATATCACAGAGGACCAAGTAGCGCGATCGTAGGTTCTCGTCTCTTTGAAGCTGGGTTTGCGCGGTGGCGTCCCTCAGACCAGATTTTTCGAGGTGTCGCAGGATGTCGAGGATGAGTTTCCATCCGGAAGCCACCATGTAGGCATTGTGTATCCTGTTGGATAGTCGTGATGAAGGATAACTCTGAGTCCAGGTCGGCATACCTTGTTGAAACAACCGATGCGACGTCAGAGGGATTCCGAGACAACTCTGGTCTACCACTCGTGACATTCGGAATTCTTGCGGCCAATTCAATAATGATCTTGTCATAGAACAAGTCGGGATCCTTGAGGTTGGCGATGTCATCGAGGAACGCTGATGATACTCTGTGAACTCGAGGACAAGGGATGGAAGCGCTGTGTTCTACCGTACCATTGTACTGTGAGTCAGCGATCTTGATGCATTTCTCTAGCTTGAGGGGGGCCATGATAGCAGTACGCGACTTCTGTAAGACCAGGTCCTCTGGAGAAGGTGTTGGTGATCACGCCAGGCGTCATGGAGTTGATCAAACCTGCTAAGAGATCAAGCTTTTCTCTACCGCTCATTTTTCCGGCAAGCATGAGTTCGCCAGTTCCACGGGCACCATATTTGCCGTTGCGCAAAACGAGCGCGCGAGATGTGGATGGTTTGAGACCGTTCTCATCGCGCTTGCCCTGATGCTTCGTCTGTACCTGCCTCGGACCGACTGGAACAAGGTCGCGGGATGTTGCGAGTGCTGGAGTCTTGTTTGGCTTCTTCTTAGACATTGTATCAGATATAATGTCGATGGAGACGAAGAATGAATAGAGTCAGCCAGTGAGCCACTCCTCCAAACTAAGGATTCGTCCCGAATCGGGATAGCGATGCCACCGCGGTCCCGGCCAGGCCACTTGAACATGGAGCGAGCGAGCATGCGCCAGACTCTTATCCGTTTGATTTGCGAAGTACTGAAACCAAATTGCAGGATGTACACTACCTAGTGCGATACCGTGGTCTCTGGGTTCCATAGGGCTCGTTCATGGTCTGTGTCCAGATCCCATACTTATTGGTTTACTGATGGGAATGACCATTCTGATCAAAGTGTTTTCAGTGGGATTTATCCTCAGGAACTTGACAATGACATGACTGTGGTGCATGGATCAAGTCAACTGATTCGAGCATGCCCGCAACGAGGGAGCGCGAAGGCGGTGAGCCGAGACTATCTAGCACGCCGGTTGGCTCAGTTTGGCTTCATCCTCTTGGCACAGGTTTCTCGTGGCGATGCGCTGGCCGCCGCGGTTCTGTGCCATTTTCATCGCGTGTGGCTCAGGCAGCCGTGTCAGCCGTGTCAGCTTGATACTGTAGCTCAGGCCCTGGCAGCCGCCTGTCCATGTCAACGTTGGTTTTGACATGTTCTGCCTGTCATGATTCGAATATCGAACATGAGTTTTTCTGCCCTGCTGTGTCTGCTGGTCTCCGATTTCTATGGATCTGTCAAGATAATCCTGAGGAGCATGGAGAAGAACACTAGTACCCCGTAAAAATAGGTATGCTCCCCTTGGAGACGGGTGGTATAAAAACTCGACTGATTGTATTGTATCTTTGACGAGGAAAGATTCCCCTCCTTTCGTCTCTGACTGGAGCAGAGCTCTATTCCTTTCCTTCCTTACCCTTTTTTTCGTCCCACTTTCTCTTGAGCAGGTCTCGAGTTCATTCTAAACACCACAGCACTCATATTACGATGGGAAAATTGATGTGGAACGATTTGAGTCGCTTCATCTCCATCTCTGCAAGCACTTGTGCGTTGTATTTTAGCATCTTCCTCGATCTTACTTTGACAACTACTCCAGATGCAGTCTGGGCATGTTTCTGGGGCATGTTCTATCGCAAGTTCTTTTGGGACTTTGTTGGCGGTATCCTGCGCAATCCTGGAGGTCTTCAGTACGCACTACATATTCTGCTCATAAACATCGCTAACTATATTCACGCTCATATTGTTTGTAGACCTTCCCCGAAAGTTCACATATTCATTTCAATTATCGTGAATCTTCCAATTGTCCAATCAGCTGGCGTGGCCCTTGGCTTCATAATTCTTGCGTTGGAATACCCACTGCCGATTCTCAAGGGTTCCGCCCTGCAGCGCAGCGTACCGCTCAAGATTGTGTTACTCTTCATGCAGGCTTTCCTAACGGTGCTTATATATCAGGTAGGGCTGTCGATGAGCGGAAGAACGATATGTTGACTATGTCTTTCCCAAGGGTACGAACGCCTGCTTGTGGTCTCTAATTGCTATTGTCGGCTATGTCACAGGCCTGGCTCGGGGTGAACGTACAGAAGCCCCAAAAGCTGCCAAGGGAGGATCCAGCCAGGTCTGACGCAATGACAAGCGTGTACGACATGATCTTTTCCTTCCGATATTGCCGACCCGTCCCTGCTCATCCAAGTCATGATCATGATTACGATCTCCCAATGTTGCGATTCTTTTGGTCTCTAGGTTCCTTTTGAAGTATCTTTATTCCCGGTGCTGGTCTGCGGTGTATCACTACCTGCCCTCTTCGTTACTCTGGACGTTGTAGTTTACTCACCATCAAATTCTGTCGTGCTCTGCTCCTCACTCCCGGGTCCCGGAGCATGAACTTGGCTGGTCGTTTAGATGAATTTCATTTTATCTTCGAAGGGTTATCAGATTTGCGAGAAACCAAATTGATCAATCACAAGTAATCAGTGGTAACTTCGATGAGCTCGAGTAGTCCGCGACAACCATGCAACCCTCTGAGATTATTTCGCTATTGCCGGAGAAATTCAAGATCGCGCAGGAGTCTGGAGAGCTGATATTCTTCCCGTCTGTAATCTATGATCACCAAGACATCGGTCTCGAGGTGAGTCTTAGCCCTGTCCATCTCGCAAAATGTACAACTCAATCCACCCTCACGTGCGTACTAGTTCCAAGTACGCCTCTGTACAGCGTTACAGAAAAAGCCAGTGGAACGGACCGATGAAGGACAGCTTTCGCTTTCATCAGAACCCAACGAAGTTGGGAAAAAGAATCCCTTCGCCCCTCCTTATGTCCCGCAACTATACGTAGGGGATCTATCTTTGGAAGACCGAGACGATCGATCAGACTACGTCGTTTTAGTAGGTGGATCGTTCGCTGCCGTGACCATTCACTGAGCTTCACCAATGACCATGCCTGTAGCTGAACAAATTCTCTGTTGTTCCGCACCATTTTTTGCTTGCAACAAAGGGTACGCGATCGTCGATCCTGTACCGTCTGCGACACTTATACAACCAATCAAAGGATTCAAACCCCAGACATCCCCCCTTTTGCCCACAGACTTGGTGCAAACATACCTACTGTTGCTTGCTGCTCGACAGGCAAATAAGCGCTTTATCGCTTTCTATAACTGTAAGTGATTTTACTTACTTCCTCACCGTATTCAGGCAATAGATCTTTTTTTGCTTCAGGTGGATCAAACAGCGGTGCCAGTCAACCACACAAGCATGTACAGTTCATCGAAGTAGAGAATGACGGTCCCCCCATCGAAAGGCTTGCCAGGAAATCAACACTCGAAGTATCTGGTAACCAAAATTTAGTAACATCGTCGTGAACGAATGCTCACAGAACGCACAGGGAAACCTTTTGCGATATCCTCACTGCCGTATGCCAACCATGTATTCCGCCTCCCCCAACTCTCGGCGAACTCTTCAGTGGATGAGCTGACTCAGACTCTCTTCCCCCCTTTCCTTTCACTCATTGACTTGGTTATTTCAACCGTACGGCATGACCCCGATTATCCTCGCGGTTCACCTTCTTATAATGTTATTCTCACCCTGGAGCACATGCATATGATACCCCGACGCCACGAAGCATACAGGAGCGAGGAGACCCAGGACTCGATCAGTGTCAATTCACTTGGTTTCGCGGGCATGCTCCTTGCCAAGAGCGAGTCCGAGTTGGAGACCATGAAAAGGGTGGGAATAGGTAAGGTTCTCAGGGGGATAGGACTAGAAAGTATACACGACTTGCAGGTCGCTGGCACATCTCTAGAGGCTCCATAAAGCGTGTCAAGCGTCGAGAACAAGCTCGTGAGCATTCGCAACATTGCAGTTCATGGTTATATCGTATGAATAGAAGACAAACTTTGTATTGCATGAGTCATACATAGCAATTAGCGACCTAGGAATCCTTTGACCTTCCACAGAGAATCGAGGGAATCGAGCTAAGGGACGAGAACGTTAGTTATGTGACACTCTGTGATTCTTCATATTACCAGCTGAAGGAATCCTTCTTCTCGGATGACTCGGCCAACAAGTGTTTCCAGATCAGATCGAGACAGTTCATAAAGAGCTGGCGCCTGACTCAATGTCGCGAGAAGCGGCGACCGGTCGAATGATGAATCAACCCTTCGTGATGGCTCTGCGGTCGTGGTATCTGGAACACGCGAAACACTTGGCGGGAGACGGGGCGGAGGCATAGCTATGCTCTGGTCTGATGATGAAGGTTGCGAGGAACTTGGAAGCGAACTATTAACTGGACGGCCGTAACTTCCGTGAGCGCTTTCCTTCGGGTTTCCCAGGTGGTGATCGGTTTTGCGGGATGTTTCGGAACAAGTTAAGAAGGCGCTATCATCCGAGGAAAGACTTGTCGTTGTAGAGGAGGAAGATCCGACGGGCATGGGAGTGATGCGCGGAGTTACTACGTTGGTTCGAGGTTGGGATTGTTTCACCATCTGTACGGGTACCGTGGGTCCGGCAATCGTCGTTGCAGCGCGTGTCAATGAGGGTATGAGCATTGTGGGTTGCCGAGTGATTTGGCTTGGGGGTGGATTCGCTTTGCAGGGGCATACAGGCTTGATAGCATCGATGAATTGGGATGCATCGGATGCATCCTTGAAGGTGATCTGAAAGCGACGATAGGACTAGAGGAGCAGAATGCACAGTTAGTCGGCGATGGGTTGTACAAACAGTTCGACATGCCGGTTGGCAACCAGGGGAAACTCTAGTCGGATGCAAGTAACGAATGCCGACGACTGCATCACGATACACTGCCTTGAGAGGAAGACTGTGATCAAATTGAGGTGTGGGGAATTGAAATGTCGACGAAGAGAAGGACAACAGCTCCAGGTCTTCCTGAGCATAAAGCATCAAGGTGATTGATCTGGTAATAAAAGCATGCCTCGCTGTGCTCACGAAAATGACCTCCCTCTGATCGGTATACGCGTCGTTGGTCTCCGTATG
>JBBPRJ010000040.1:0-23468 GCA_038092975.1 Chalciporus piperatoides | reverse complement strand
ATAAGTCCAGGAGCACTGTGATCGTGCCGTTAGTGTACACTCACCTTGACATTGCCATGCCTCTTGAAGTCAAACTCGGCAAAACTGCAGATATATCCGCGACCAGGAACCCACACCGTGAAGTCGTGGAAGAAATCGACAATAGCAGGTGCGCAGGGCGGAAGTGAAAACCATAACACGAAAGGCGTCGTTACGATGGAAACCATCTCTTGCAAGAAGATGACAACTTTCAGTGCAAATAACTCTCCGAACTCTTGGTGTACCTGGTAATATTCCACGTAATCAGAAAATGTTTTCCATGTGAGATTTCAGGGATCGCACTCAGCTCACCTGTTTCGAATGCAGTTGGGACTTCCACTCGTCTGGCATGTAATGTGTGTACTGAATCACTTCCGTCATGAGCAGATCTGGGTCAAAAACTCTATTTTCCTCCGGTATCATTCCACGTGCGACCCCGAGTATGGATGCGAACACTCCGATGTAGAAGAGAACTGTCCGATGTGGCGTGACCTCGAAGTGAAGTGCCAGCTCAGGATCAAGAACGGATACGAGGACAAGCACAGCAGCAAATGACCCGGCAATAAATGCCATGAAACTAGCAAACGAGATGAACAAGTGGAGGTGCCTCGGAAGATGGTGCTCACCGCATGAGGATGGCCATCTTCTCGTTCGGAAACTGTCCAATGTATATATTCGCCAAAGGGTATGACTCATCGAGTCTACGAACGAATAGGTGAGGGAGCTCGTTGAACTCGCGGAACTTCCATTGCGCAAACGGCGTGTAACGTCGGCTGCCGATAGAGGAAGGGTTGTTGTGATATTCCTGCCAAAAAAGGACATAAGCCTCGCCATAGGAAAGACAGTGAATACGTACGTCAAAGTATCGGAAGAACGAATACATAATCATATATAGCACGATAAACGGCGCAAAAATAGCGTTGAGCATACCCATAAAGATGAAACGCCGACGGAGGCTGAAACATAATATGTTAAACGATGAGAATCACGAGCTGGAAGATACTTACCCGTCTATCAAGACAGCGCGATTTTTGTGCTTCAGGAAAACTTTCCGGACTCGTCCTTGGGGGTCAAACAGGTATTCCATCAAGCAGAACCTGAGATTCCATTCCAACACCTTCGTGAGGGTTCTTCCCTTGGCTTCGTCACCTACCCTGTGTAGGATCCTCTTCAATGCAGGGGGCAGCGGTACACGGAGATCCAACAACTCCTTGTTGAACAGCGCGATCAGGTAGTTTTCTTGTCGCATTATGCGATTTGCGATGTCGTGGGCATCAAGAGTTGCGTTAGCAGGCGTTGCCGCATTATTGTTAGACGTTGAAGAAATTGCTGTGATAGGATTCTCCTCGCGGATAGCTGCTATCCGACGAACTACTTCGGGCCAAGAAATGGTTTGGATGTCGGCCTGCAGTGATTGCGTTGAGCATAGAAAGACAAGATAAGAAGTTGGAATATTCACATCTGGGATGCGAAGCAGATAAGTGTAGAAGTGATACATATCTACCAGGCGCAAGACATCGAGTGCAAAAGATATAATTTGCCAGAGGTAAAAAGCAGTGAAAAGCAGGAAGAATAGCAAGGTGACGCCAGAGAACCTGAATCATCGGATTAGCACAGTCGTATATAACCATAGGGGACACGGACTTGGTAACACAACGCTCAACGACAGCCTCGGAAAGGTGGGTAACCTTGTCGCGGGTTATACGGGTATAGTCGATACAACCCAACAAAAACGTTGAGAACCCAATGACGAAGCCCACTGTGCTGCGTATTCACCATCAGCTTCGAAAAGTCTGAATGTTGAGAATACCGACAGGAGGTTGAGCCCCCGTGCAAGGGCTATGGAATAAATTCCCTTGCCCTCATAGTAAAGATGGACCTCTTGGAGATACGCATCGAGATTATACACATTGACCCAATTCCAAAGAGCGCGTTCATAGGCATCGAGACCACGTAGAGGTTTTGGTGACGTTGGTCGGCTTTGTGGAGCCTGCGGCGGGGGTGCGTCGACATCGAGTTCTGAGGGTCGCGGAGGAATTGATACTGGGAGAAATGAGACAGGGGCAGGATTACTGTCTCGCGGCAGGGATCTAGACGTCGTCGAATGCAATGGTTGTGGGCGGCCCTTTCCCTTATTCGAAGTGCTTGGATTTGGTGGCGAAGGCCTGCCTGGCTCCCTGGATGCTTCGATCATGAAGCTCTGGGGGACCTCGTCGTCAGAATCCTGATCATATGTCTTGTCTTCTCGGCGAATATTTGGCCGTATAGTGTTCATCTCCGAGACCTCGCCGGCCTCCCATGACACCTTGCGTTTACCATGTGCTCTGTCTGGGGTGTTCCTACCACGGGAGGTGGACTGCCGAGTGCCGTGGCCGGCTTCGATGTCTTGCTCTTCGGTATCTTCATCCTCTTCCATGACGGGGGACTGATTTGCCTGCGTGTAGCCTTGATAGGCTCTGCTCATTGGGTTGAGTATATTGAGAAACGGCTGTGAGCCTGAGAGGCCACTGGTGTTGTAGGTGTGTTGGTAAGTATGGCGGGACGAGGACGAGGGGTTCGGTGAGCGTGTAGTTGAGGAGGACATTGACGTGTTGGTTTGCCATACAAGGTTTATATAGTATGAACCCACAGATTTACTGAGCTCGTCGAGAATAGCGACGTCGGCGCTTTGGGTAGTGTGACACTTTGTGTGACAGCCTCGTAAGCCGAGTCAGGGGGTTTCCAGTACTACATAGATACAAAAAATACAACCCGTAATCCAGTCGCATAGTACACTTCTTAGTACTTCCTTTCGCGTTCTCTTCATTCACCTTTCCTTTCCCACAACACCCGCAACCTCCGCGACTGCTTTTCAAACCAAACCCAGAGTCAATGTGCGTTAGCCATTGCTGGCAAGGGTCGGTCACCAATGGCGGAGTTGACAGCGCTAAGGACAGCGCGTAGACCAGCCGCCGCAATATCAGAATCAACGCCAACACCCCACCATGAGAGCGAGACACGGGGTGTCTCCTGGGCACCGCTTGTGGGACGGACAAGCTCGATGTAGGAAGCTGCTTTCGACGTCTGGCTTTCACCCATGGTGTGCTCAGAGTAGTCGCGCAGAGCCAGGTCGATGGCGAGATGTGTGTGCAGGGCATTAAGCAGCGCAGAGATAGGTCCATTGCCCTCTCCACGTATGACGCGCGGCGTCCCGTCAACAAGCACAGTACCCTCGAAGCGGCGACGCTGTTCAGCGGGTTCGTCTGCATCCGGGGATTCCACAGATGGATCCATAGTGGTAGAGAATGACCTGAGTGCCAATCTCCCCTCGTGCTTGGGACCAAAGCGATACGTATTGCGGAAGGCACTCGTGATATCCTCCACAGTCATCTCTCTTGCCTCCTGATCCGAGATAGCCTGAATGACCTGGTAAAAGGCGATCTGCATCTTCCGAGGAAGGTCGAGCTGAAGGTGCTGTTTGACGAGATAGGCGATGCCACCCTTTCCAGATTGGGAATTAACGCGGATGACAGCCTCGTAACTGCAACCAAGGTCGGCAGGATCGATTGGGAGGTAAGGCATGTCCCATATTTGTGGCTCGCCATTTGCGAGGTTTCTGGCATGACGTTCTGCCTGTCCCTCGAAGCCTTTCTTGATGGCATCTTGGTGTGAACCAGAGAATGCGGTGAAGACCAACTCCCCAGCATATGGGTGTCGAGGGTGCACGGGGAGCTCGTTGCATTGCGTGACGATATCAATGACGCTCTGGATGTCGCTGAAATCCAAATGAGGTGGGATTCCTTGGGTGTATAGATTCAGCGCGAGGTTGACCAGATCGACGTTCCCTGTGCGCTCGCCATTACCGAACAAGCAGCCCTCTATTCGATCTGCGCCTGCCAGAACGGCAAGCTCTGCGGCAGCGATACCGGTCCCTCTGTCATTGTGGGGGTGTAGACTGACGATGATTTTTTCACGTTCTGAGATGTGGGTGCAGAAATATTCAATCTGCACAAGGTGTTGGCGTTTGGGAAAATATAAAGTTATGAAAGACTTACCTGGTCCGCGTAGTGATTAGGAGGTCCGACCTCGACGGTCGCGGGTAGGTTGAAGATGATTCGCTGATCGCCGTTCCCAGCCTTGCCCCAAGCCTTCTTGACAGCCTCGCAAATAGCCACCGAGAACTCAACTTCGGTCTGCGAAAATGTCTCCGGACTGTATTCGTATCGGAAAGATGTACCATGAGAAGCTGCATACTGATTGGTGAGCTCGTGGACTATACTTGTGTGGTGGACCGCGAGATCGATTGTTTGTTCCTTGGAGTTCTTGAAAACGACGTTCCGGAACATGGCGCAGGTTGCGTTGTACATGTGGATGATGACATGCTTTGCACCTGCGACTGCTTCAAAGGTTCGCCTGATGAGGTCCTCCCGGGCTGGCGTCAAGACCTAGCACGAGGCAGATCAGTATGGGTTATTGGACGCTGATAATTTGTGTACCTGAATCCAGACGTCATCCGGGATTTCATCATGCTCGATAAGATAGCGAACGAAGGAAAAGTCGGTATCACTGGCAGCTGGGTATGCGATCTCGATTTCCTTGAAACCGCATTTTACCAGCAGCCTGAAGAAGGTGAGCTTCTGATCGCCGGTCATGGGGTTTGCGAGGGCTTGATTTCCATCACGGAGATCGGTGGACAGCCAGATGGGAGCTTTGGTGAATGTTTTCGTTGGCCATGTACGGTTGTCGAGTTTGAGAGGGGTGTACGGCTTGTACTTTTGAGAAGGGTCGATGCTAACATTGAGCTGCTAAGTAGCAAGTCGAAAGAATCACCTCAGACACTCACAGCATGCAACCCATGGCGAAGACAATGTAAGAGGATGAAAGCAAGAATAAAAAATCAACGAGCTTATACTAGTAAATTTTGTTGGAGATCGAGTCAGGATCAAAACCTGAGCGAGTCACTTTGGGCAACCATTCACTCCACATCTGGTCCCACAGTCAGTGCGATCATATCATCGACAGTAGCGAGCTCTAAATCCTCAGGCTGTTGGTGGGTACACACACTCTATTTATTGATCACTGAGATCCAGAAGCGAGCCAACGCAGATTGGAGATAAGATTCTCATCAAGTGTCCAACACCAAAAGACCTTCTCTCAAGAGTTATAGACTTAGAATGGCACTGACTCTGTCTACGAAGACATCTCCCTTTCCTTACGCTGCCCTTGCAATCGCGACGTACACCCAAAAGGCTGAGCTCACCTTCGATGAGACGGCCACAGGAGTCTCACTCGATCTAGGTGGTTCCCAATACACTACCGAGGAAGATGTAGTTGCAGCTCTGGCCGGAATCGCCGGAATCGCTGGGGAAAGCACAAAGGTGGGTGCCGATCAAGCTTTCACTTCATGGGTTCGACGATGATCATGTTGACAGGCAGCAACATACCTCACCTTGGCGAAGACTTTGCCGACAATCACGGCGGTTCCCGACATTCTCACCACTCTCGACCCATTGGACAATCACCTTGCATACCGCACTTTCCTTGTGGGGCATGGTATCACTGGAGCGGATTGGATGCTATGGGGATCTATCAGAGGTGTGCGACGCTCTTTTGTCGTCGGTAATGTGTTTGAACGCTCTTCCCTTCAGCATCGATTAAGTTACTGGGCTTGCTCAAAAATGGCCAACATGTCCATGTCTTGCGATGGTTCTCTCACCTAGAAAGCCTTGAATCGACGCAAGCTGCCCTCGCTAGTATTGTAGCAGCTAAGGCGAACAAGGCGAGGAACACAAAGACGGCTGCCAGCTTTGCTTTGGGTTTGCAAAATGCCAAGGATGGCCAGGTCGTAACGCGTTTTCCTCCCGAACCCAGCGGCTACTTGCATATCGGCCACGCTAAGGCAGCGATATTGAACCAGTATTTCGCACAAATGTACAAAGGAAAGATGATCATTCGTTTCGATGACACAAATCCGACCAAGGAGAGGGTGTGTAGATTCACTTGGAGGCGTTCTGCAACTTACTCTCGTGTTAGACCGAGTTCGAAGAGACCATTCTCGAGGACTTGAAGTTGATGGGTATTACTTCGGACACCATAAGCCACACTTCGGATTACTTTGATCAGATTTACGAACTCGCCATCAAGATAATTGAAGCTGGGAAGGCATATACCGATGACACGGAACAGACACAGGTACGAATGATGCGCGTCCTCTTTCTCGGAGGCTTCTCACACTTCAAGTAGATGCGCGAGGAACGTGGCAAGGGAATTGCCTCAAAACACCGCGACGACTCCGTTGCCGATAACTTGAGACATTTCGCGGAAATGAAAGCTGGTACACCGGAGGGTCTCAGATGGTGTCTTCGTGCCAAGATCAGCGTAGATGACCAGAACAAGACCCTCCGTGATCCAGTCATTTATCGATGCAACGTAAATCCTCATCACCGTACAGGGTACGCTACATGCCACCACTTCGACCAGTGTAGGTTTTCATTTACTTCTCCCCATGATACAGAGAAAAATGGACGATATACCCCACGTACGACTTTGCTTGTCCCATTGTTGATGCACTCGAAGGAGTCACTCACGCGCTGCGGACCATGGAGTACCGCGAGAGGAACCCACAATATTATTGGATGCTTGAGGCGTTGGGCCTGCGTCAAGTCCTGATCTGGGACTTCAGGTATGTTTGGAGGGACTTCAATCCTCATCTGACCCTCTAACTCTGTCATCGAGCCGCTTGAACTTCATCTACACCCTATTGTCCAAGAGGAAACTGCACTGGTTCGTTGATAACAAAATCGTAAAAGGATGGGATGACCCCCGATTCCCCACCGTTCGAGGTTAGGATGAAAGAGTTCGTGCATTGATCTCGCTCACGTCTAGGACAGGTATTCGTCGCCGCGGAATGACCGTCGAGGCACTGAAGCAATTCATGCTTTCACAAGGCCCATCCCAGTCCCTCGTTTCGCTCGAGTGGGACTCGATCTGGGCTCTCAACAAGAAAGTTATTGATCCCATCGCACCCCGATTCTGGGCACTTCTCAAGGAGAAATGGTGAATTACAATCCACATTCCGGGATCACCGCAGTTTATTAACCACACTGTCACCCAAGTGTCCCCGTGACTATCACCGGTGGTCCTGCCGGACCCGAGGTCAAGACGTTGCCTCGCCACAAAAAGAATCCAGAGGTCGGCGAGAAACAAACAGTTTACTCGTCCACGATCCTGGTTGAGCAGGAAGACGCTGCTTCGTTTGAAGATCAAGAAGAGGTAGGTTACTAGTTGACTTCGTGATCCATTGTTGGAACATGACTCTCCTTCAGCTCACTTTGATGGACTGGGGTAACGCATTCGTTCGCTCGAAGACGGTTGGATCCAACGGCGAAGTTACCTCACTCACCATGGAATTGAACCTCGAAGGTGACTTCCGCAAGACCAAAAAGAAGATAACATGGCTTGCAAAGCCCACGGATGCTCATCCAATGGTCGATGTCACCCTTCTGGATTACGATTATCTGATCACGAAAAAGAAGCTTGAGGAGGAAGATGACGTGAAGGACTTCGTCCCCCCGGTGACCGAGTTCCGCGAAGATGCGCTGGCTGATGCGAACGTAAAGACTTTGAAACCGAGCGACATAATTCAGTTCGAAAGGAAGGGGTACTTCATTTATGACGGAACCGTTGATGGGAAACTCGAGTTCATCAGAATCCCTGATGGGCGCGCTGCCGGATTGGCGAGCAAGGCAGGCAAAGCCACCGGGGCTGCGGAGGTATCTGGCGCTGCCACGCCGCTGGCAGGGGTTGCCTCGAGCATGTATAGTGTGGACCGAGTGTATGGGGAGGATGTGGCATCACCCGTGTCGAGCAGCAAGATGTACAAGGTAGATAATGTTTACGCATAAAGTATGCTGGGGGGCTGCTAGATGTCTGTCGACCCTTGTATCATAGAATCCAGAACGCCCTGGAATCAATGCCCGTCGCCAGTTCTGACATTGCTCTATCTCAGACGTCGCTTACGGACTCCCTGGGCATCCGAAAGCAACTCCCACTTTAAGTTATGGAGCTATTCGAGCGCTTCTCTCAAAACAAAGGGAACACCCATTTTAGGAAACTCACGACGATCGGGACGATCTGATGGGGAGTCGGGATTTGTAGATGACAGCTGAGCGCAGGTTAGAGTACGTTAGACACACACGGGCAGAGAAGTCATGACGAAGGAGAGTTGTGCTATGGACTGTATACATATGGATACAAACAAGCTATGAAAGAAAAGTCAATAGTTACAAACGAAAGCGTAGCCAAAAGAAACCACGGCCCCCGCATCTACTTATCCACCTCTCCGCTTGCTGTCTGGAAGATTGATCCGAAGAGCTCCGTCATACCGGACTACGTAGTATTCGTCTGTTGAAACCAGCCAAGGATGGTTTGTGAAACAGTTTGTGTCGGTCCAAGGTATCCGGATGCTGATTAAACTTTCCCCGTCGTAGCACCTCCATCAGGACGAAAGTGACTGAGAGGGTGATTAGCAAAGCTGCTGAGAAGAGTCAGAACAGGGTTATTTACCTATTAGCTCGGCAGTTGATGCCAAAGGATGGGGTTCAAATTCGAGGTAATTATGACCAAAGCCCGATATTGGCGCCGTGATGAAACGGTCGCCGACACGAAGACTGTTGAGGTGGATTTGACCCTTGGTTTGATTTGCATCATAGTCCAGGAGCTATGTGGTCTGTTGAGATCGCACTATTTGTGCGGCTGAAAAAATCCACTGACTGTCAGTCCATCTGGCCCAGCCATCCAGAAAAATTCGGTGTCGAAGCGTGCTGGTAGTCCAAGAATGTTCCGTCTGAAAAGGGCTGACATTGGACACGCCGATGCGGAGACAACGGCCAACTCACGACAAGATTGCACCTTGGCACCCAAACATGGCTTTGACGGAGAACTTGTCTTTTCCGACTGTGATCTCCAGCGGCCGCTCTCCATCCCAACCGATTTGCGCCACAGCAGCACCCCGCTTGTCCAATATGGTCGTCTTGCGGGTCACCACAGCCTCTTCCTCCTCGCTCTCGACGTCAGGGTCCTTATCTCTCGCATGGATATAGTGGGGGCGGGTAAGGATGGTGTAACCGAGTGACCCAGTTTCTGGATGTACGAGCGACGAGTTGAGTATGTCTGACTTGGAGAACTTGAGCAACATTGTAGCGAGCAGGAAGGGGAAGAGATACGGACGGAGGAAAAGACGAGGGCTCGGGTTTTATAATCTGGAGGTTGTGCTCGGCTTCTGGAGTCTGAATGGATCTCGACAGGGAACCTCGTGACATGATAGCCATTACGTCGTTTCGGGTCAAAATTGGTGTGGGAACTTTTGAGGAAATAATTTCTTGATTGTGCTTGTTTTCAGTGTGGCAATAAGAGGAGGAACAAACAAAAGCCAAACAAACCGAACACTGGAGTCGACAGCGACAACGACTACCAGGACAGGACAGGACCAAGTCCTCCACGGCGTCGGCGACGAGGACCAGAAGATATTACGTGGCTTGTTTGCCTTCTTGGAGGCAGACTGGAGTTATTCAAAGGCTGACGCGAAGTAGACCGTGAACCGGTTCAGAACTCAGTCATTGTCCTCATTACTGGCATGGCTCAACGTCGTTCACCGCAAAGATTGTCTTCTTCTCCGTCTCACAGTCACCATCGGAGAGCCAAACATTCCGCTCGACATTCGTCCGCTACAAAACGCGCTCTCGCTTTCGTTAATAGATTTCAACGGTCAACCGTAACTTCCCACGCCTCGCGCGCGTCCGCACCCTCCTCTTCAGACACAATTTCCGTTCGCCCTATCCTCGCCGCTCTGCAGCCAAATCTGCGTCGGTTACCAAGCCGCCAACACCTCTTACAGAAAAGTAGGATGCGCGATGAGGGTCAGCAGTTCGACGTGTCCGTCGGTTCAAAGAGAAAACGCGTGGTTTCCGCTAATGAGAACGCCCACGCGAATGGTCGTCCAATGCGGGGGTCAGGTAGACCCAAGCGGCGGAGAGCAGGCTCTGACGATTCGGACACCAACGACGACGCCACCTTGATGGATGTCGACGTGCGTCGTCCATGGAGTGGATCGGATGACTCCGACGTGGATAGTGATCGAGAGGAGTCGTGTAAGCAAAGGCCGCACACTATATTGTCTGACGCTAATCGCGTAATAGCGGATGAAGCCCTCATTAACGAAGCATCCTCCAGGCAACTTTTGCGCCTCCGAAAGGACGAGCTCGCGCGCCTTTATGTCGCAGTTGGCCTTTCGGAAGATACAGAGTCTCTCACAAAGCCAGAATTAGTCGATGCAATCATCTCCGCACGCGACGACGTTGCATCTCTCCCACCTTCTTCACCCCCGGGCCGTGGTGATGGCAATTCTAGCGATTTTTCCTCTGACGACGGTAATATTGCTGGCGATGAGGAGACCGATTTCGGGGCCAAGTGCACATCAACTTATGGCCTTCGCAGACGTGCCACGGTTAATGGTATAGGCCAAGTTCCCGCCCGTGCACTGAAAACGCGTAGTTTGTCTCTCGGTCAGTTCAACACCCACCTATGTATGAACGAATTCTCGGAGCAGAGAGATGAACTTGAAGTTGTGATCAGGTGAGTATAGTATGGTGCTCCTGTCGCCATCCCTCTCAATTGTATCAGACGACGACATACGCGCACAGCGTTGAGCCGATCTCCTCCAACATCGAGCTCTAATCCTCTTCCATCGCCCCCAGCCACACGTCTCCGCACGCGGAAGGCTTCCGGTGAACATCCCTCGTCACAAACCGTTTCGTCGAAAAACAAGGGCAAAGCTAAACAAGTCGAGTTTAGCGAGGATGTTCAAACACGGTCCCCTGCACCCTCTGGCGACGAGAGCGAACTCACCGATCTCGCAGAGCTAGAAGCCAAGATTGCTGCTCCCTCCCGCAGTCCTCGTCGGCTCCGTAGTCGGGACAAGGTCAATGGCAATGTAGACCAGGACGCCACGCCGAGACAAAGAACAAGACGAAAAGGTTTAGTGGAGCAAGACGAACCTGAGGTGGAGGAAAATCAGTTGATAGACGATGAGGAAGAAGTTGATGAACTGATTTCGTCCCCTTCCCCTTCACCGCCTCCTGACAACGGCCGACGGACACCTGTTAAGCGGCGCCTGAGACCACGCAGAATACAAACCCATACTCCACCCAGGGACGATGGTAGCGAAGGGGATGATGAAGAGGAAGAAGAACAAGTCGAAGAGGATATGGCTGAAGAAGTAGATGACGAGGATGCTGAGAGTCTTCATGACGACGAGGATGTCTACGTGGGCAATGTCACAATTCCCATGGAGACAACGCTTCGGAAGCTACGCAGTGGGAAAGTGGTTGGTGGCGAGGAGCTCAACGAACAACAGGACGAGGAAGAGGATGACGAAGGACAAGACCTGGACGATCAAGAGATTGACTTGGAAGTCGAGTCTGTCGACGTGGATGCTGAGGGCGAGGAAGTTAGTGAAGTGGGTACTGATGAGGCTATGGAAGAAGAAGATTGTAGGTTGTTATTTTTACATTGTGTGCCCATCGTACTGATGATGATGGAGTTGACCTTACCCTCGCCACTAAGAAGACGCTTATCCGGCTCCGCCGTGATGATCTTGTACGTCTCTGCGAGACCCGTGACCTGGACGTAGCTGGTACAAAACCTCAGCTCGCACGATCTCTCCTCCAGTGGCGCGATCGTCATGCCAATGGCTTCTCCTCACCGTCCTCAACAGGGACTGTGCGCCCTCCGTCCACAATTCATGTTCGTGGCGGTCGACGCAGGACAAAGAGTCGTAGCCACAGCAGCACCCCACCTGTTCTTATGCGTTCACAACGTGCCCACCAAGACGAGCCGCGTACTCCCCCACTATCAAATGAACAGAAACAAGCGGAGCCTGAACTGGAACTTGACCTCGAAAGTCTAGGACTTGAAGATCGCGAGATACCCCCAGATAAACTGACTAAGTTAGAGAAGATTGGTAGTGGTGGTTTCAAGGATGTTTACATTGGGAAGTTCAAAGGCCGGCGAGTTGCAATTGCTGAATTCCGGGACCAGCTCAGTTCAAGTATGCCTCTCCGTTCACATTAATGTTACAAGCTGACCTTTCTTGTAGTGGACATCAAGGAGCTGAAGCTGCTTGGCGCTTTTGACCACCCAAATATTGTCCGCTTCGTAAGTTTTCTCGTTGTCCAGTCCCTCTCAGTCTAAAAAAACGCGTATCTAGCTCGGCGTTAGTATACCAGAGAATACGCGCGAGACGCCAGTGATGATCGTGAGCGAACTCTGTTCGAATGGTGACTTGTTCGACTATATCCGGAACGTCCCTGCACCATCACTGTACAAGATTGTATGTGTGCCTTTACAGCGTCCTTGGATACGTCTGAACGTTTGTTTCACAGCTTAGCATCATGCTCGATATCGCCCGTGGACTCGAATACCTCCACACTCGCAAGCCCTCTATTATACACCGGGATTGTAAATCCTCTAATATCCTTATCACCTCACGTGGCGGTGCAAAGATCGCGGATTTTGGGCTTGCAAAAGTGAAACAATCAACGCGATCTATGGTTCGAAGTGTCGTCGGCACAGTTAATTGGCAAGCCCCGGAACTTTGGCACGCACATCCCAAATACAACCACAAAGTTGATGTGTTCTCCTGTGCAATGGTTTTCTGGGAGATGCTGCAGTGGCATGTAATGACCAAGAAATTTCCGTGGGAGGTAGGTAATCCCCGTCACTCCAAGCAGTCATCAGCTAAATGTTTTGCCAAGGGTATGAACGAACATGCTATCTATGAGACAGTGGGTGCCAAGCGACAACGGTCAGTCAACTGGGCTGTACAGTTTCGACGAGCTCCTGACAATGGTCTTTAGACCCTCTATGAGCGGCTTGCGGAAACAGTACTGCCCGGAAATTGTTGAACTCGTGGAACGTATGTGGGCTCACGATCCTGCGGAGCGACCGACGATGTCCGAGGTTGTCCAGCAACTTGAAGAACTTGTTTCTGCTTATCGGTGACCCCTGTGTCCCAGAAAGATGTGGAGCCCTCATGATGAGGCGGTCCCCGCTTGTTGGGAACATGGGTACGTGTTACATAGTCAAGATCCGTGCATTGGACTACTGGCCTCTCTTATTGATAGGTAGTAAACTTTACAGTATCGTCATTATTTGTTAGCAAGCTATATCCTCCATTGTAACCTAGCGTAGCAATCCAATTTCCAAGTCCAAGTGACCCTATCTATTTATGAGATAGACGTATGCGGGTATCTCACGAGGGAGTATCCCCGTGACGCCATTCGCACTTAGCTACTCCACCAGCTGCCTATCCTGAACTAGCGCGGAGCATAACAACGAGGCCACTCTTACCTTGCGATCATGCTGAGGCAGGTCGTGCGACCCCCCAGAGTTGTCTCCTTCGGTCCTGCGAAGGCGTGGTCCATACCACGGCCCTCCTCATCTTTGACACGGTCATTGGCAGATGGACCGTCCCAAAGGCCTGTTATCCCCCTAGAGTCACGGCCTAGATCTCGTTTCCTCCGCCGCACCTTTCTGGTCGTGAAATACACCTCTTACTTTGTGCTATCGGCCACGGCTGGTTTATTCACCCTTGGAACGGCCATATTCATCCATGATGCATTCACCTACACGAACAAACACATTGAACGTGTGCCCGTGTCACCGCTCGCATTGTGCCCAGAGCGCGGTGGACCCAAACATCTGCCTGTGGTCAATGCCCTTTTGGCGGACGAAGAAGACGAGGAATACAGGAAGCTAAGCAAAAAGCCCAGACTCGTTATTGTTGGCGGGGGTTGGGGGGTGAGCCAGTTTCCTTCATATGTCCGTTTGTTACTCAACACTTCTGATAAAGGCCGTCTCGGTCTTGCAAAATCTGTGTCCGGGGGATTACCACGTAACCGTGGTCAGCGCAGAAACATTCACCACATTCACTCCTCTTTTACCGTGTAGGTCGTATGAACCCCCCCCCCCTTCGATGCCTGACCGAGTCTTTCCAAAGCTGCTGCTGTAGGTACCGTGCAAGTCCGCAGTCTTATTGAACCCATGCGCAAGATCATTGCTCGACTCCGTGGTCAAATGATTTCTGGGAAGGCAACAGATCTCGTGATGTCCGAAAGACTACTTGAGGTCGAAACAGTTGGCCCGGACGGCAAGACCCGAAAGATATATGTTCCGTATGTCGCAAGTTCCTGATCTGTATGTCTTACGCACACGCGATGTCTAGGTATGATAAGTTGATTATTGCGGTCGGCTCCGTCTCCAGCACACACGGCGTGCCTGGGCTGAAGCATTGCTTCCAGCTGAAGACCATATCGGACGCACAGGCCATTCGACGCCGTATAATGGGTGTGTTCGTTTGCGTTGTTCATACCATGCACTGCCAAACCATCACTTCAGACAATTTCGAGACCGCAAGTCTACCAACCACGACCCCTGTGGAGAGGAAGCGCTTGTTGAGCTTCGTGGTTTGTGGAGGGGGTCCAACGGGTGTCGAGACAGCCGCTGTACGTATTCTGGGCTTGTTTCCATCGGAGCTCCGTTAACGATCTTTCCAGGAGATATTCGACTTCTGCCAAGAGGACATCATGAACTACGTGCGTTTTTCTTTGTCGGTACATGTCTTTCTTCACCTATTGCTGTGCTGTTTCCAGTTCCCGAAATTGTGTCGAGAAGAAGTCTCAATACATGTCATCCAGTCTCGTGAACATATCTTGAACACAGTAAGTCTGAGTGGTACCGATTCGAGGACAATGTGCTGATGGTTACAGTACTCTGATGCAATATCCAGATATGCAGAGGTAAGACGACCTTAGGCGGTATTTTCAGGGGCTTATGATCCATCATTTCGCAGGAGAAATTCAAGCGCGACAGGGTGGACCTTATCACATCAGCGCACGTACACTCGGTGCATGGCGATCGCGTCGTGTATACCACGAGGTCTCCTGATGGGAAGATCACCGAACACGAGATTCCAACTAATTTTGTGCTATGGTCGACGGGGATCTCGATGAATCCGTTGACCAAGAGGGTTTCGGATCTTCTACCCAATCAGGTTCATAAAAAGGCCATCGAGGTCGACGCACATCTTCGTGTAAAGGGTGCGCCACCAGGCGAGGTGTATGCTATTGGTGACTGCGCTACTGTGAGTGATTGGGACTATTCAATTCGAGTGCATGTTGACCAAGTGGTCGGAACAGATCGAAACGTCCCTTGTGAGCCACCTCCTCGAGCTCGTAGATGAGGCCGACAAGGACAAGAACGGCAAGATCGATTTTGATGAATTCGATTTCATGGGTAGAGATTTGCCGGTTGATCCTTTCTTTTGTCTGGGCTCACGAGATCAGTCTCTAGAATTAAACAACGGATCCCAATGGCCGAGACCCATCTGCAAAAGGTCAGTGTTCACCATCAACATGATCCATTTATGGCGTTGAGTGTCGTACTCCAAGGTCCGCAAGCTATTCGATTTGTACGACTCAGATGCGGACAACAGTTTGACGTTGAATGAGCTTTGCAAACTTTTGGAAGATTTAGGGAACAAGATCACGGCGTTGCCTGCTGTAAGCTCGCGTACGCTCAGACAAGTGGTATCAGCTGACAACGATTACCTAGACGGCGCAGGTTGCTTCTCAGCAAGGTAGATATCTCGGAAAGAAATTCACCCAGCTCGCCGCGAAGCATGAGGTTCTGGAAGCGAACTACGTCAAGGATCTAGATGAGGCCGTTTCTGCGCCCTTCCGATATAAGCACCTTGGCAATCTTGCATATATTGGCAATGCTGCTGTTTTTGACTTGGGAAAGCTCTCAGTCATGGGTGGTTTGGCCGCAATGTATGCATGGAGGAGCGTGTATTGGAGTGAACAGGTGTCAGCCAGGACCAGAGCATTACTTATGATTGATTGGATCATTAGGTATGTTTCATCTTTCAGAAATTGCAGGCTGACAGACATACGTCCTCAGGGGTGTTTGGGGACGAGACCTCTCACGGTTGTGAAGGACGACTAATATACATACACGGAATTCCAGGCTTCGCGATGATATCATACCCAATGTAAGTGTGCTTGCAAATTCGCTCGTTCTGTTTATCTGCTTGTTAATGTAAAGTATCATTCGTTCACTTATGGTTCAACGTTCAACATTCAAGTCGCAGCAGTCACTCCCATTATTCTGTCCACTCGAAGGAACCAATAACAGTTGTCCCACCCACGAGAGCCCCTTGATTTGGCGCAAGCACAGTCATGTTCTTGTTTGGAACATCCAAGTTTGTTCTAGAGTGATAAAACGACATCATAAATCGTGATTCGAGGAGTGCATATAGTCAGACGTCTCTGTCAGTCATGGAAGCTCCGCAAAACTCACATGACAAGGAATCCCACAACATTCAGATCAAGAATTTCCTCGTCGTATCGTTCGTTTTCGTCAGCGTTGAAGGGGGCAAGCAGGGCAAGAACCTTGTTCAACAATCTTGAAGTACTTGATGCCGGATCTATTACAGTGGGCTGCATCTCCGATAGAGTGCGCGTTGCCCCGATAGGTAAAGCTGAGGAAGGCGCCATCGTTTCTTCGGGACCAAACGTCAGAGATAAATGGCACGACCGAGAGCTCAGGAGAAGCAAGAAGTAATGAATGGGTGATTCACCTTCGCCGATGCGGTAGATCGCAAGGTCGCCGAAGCCCATAATGGCTGAAGAGGGAGAAAGGATGAGTTCTGTGGTTGCTTCCCCTCCCACGATACCAGACATTACTCCCCGAGGCGGGTCGATCTTTTGGCCATACATATAAGCATGCAGCTGATAGTTGTGTACTCGTTCCCGGTAGCTGTGGTCAAGCTCGACAACCTAGGAGCCTAGTATGAGATTAGGAAGAATAAAGCGAGGGAGTGAAATACCCCTCCGGATTTCGGTATTTTGACGACAGTGAGTTGACTACCGTAGAGCCGCTGCATTTCGACATTCAGCTTCTCGTGACCAACCACGAGGATGACATTTACTGGGATCGGTATTGTATAACCCGATAAGCGAAAGTAAGGTGCTGTACATACTTCTGAACGCGTCCACGCATGCCTTAATGAGTGTATGACGACTGTCTGCACCAGACCCAGAACTAGGTCCAGATGCAAATGAAGAGGGTGTATCGACTATTAGGCCGGAGACTCGAGCTAGCCGATCCAAACTTAGCCTTGAACGACTGTAGAATATATTCACAGCTACCTTCAGGGTCTACATCGTGTCGCTCGATAACATTCGTTCCCAAGTTCCGGATCAAGCGATCGAGTAGCTGCGGGTTTCTTCTCGTCTCTGCATGGCCGAACCAATAAGTCAATGGGATGAGTGCATTTGATGCGAGAGCTGTAGGGGCCGATGTGGCCGCAGAACCCAGAGGATTGGCTGGCGAGGCTGTTCCGATTGGGCTTCTGACCACCGCTGCCGAGATTGAACCAGGAATTGACCAGGCGCCCTGATGTCGAGTTGATTGAACGTGCCGGCGCGCAGCAGTAGGAGGACACACCTCGCTCGGATCCACGTTTACAAGGAGTGGCGACCAGTTTTGGCCCACGCGGACGGCGTAATTGGTCAGAACCTTACAGATAGTTGTCTTTCCAGAGTTCTCTGGACCTAAAATAAGGACCCTCGGTGGTTCGGCATTAGCATTTTGATCGTCATCGGAAGCTGGGGATCCGTGCAGAGCACGGAGTGCGCGGACACGCATCTGTTCAAATGCGATGTGCAGGTTTGCATATGCAGACATCGGGGTCTCTTCTGAGACATATTCGGTAGAAGGATGGCCTGTGACGTGCTGGCGCAGGTGATAAGCTTTGCATGAGCGTGCAAATGTTGTGAGAAGACTCATCTCGATCGTGCAACCCTGCCAGGTGAATACGGCGGCCTTGCATTCTGAGCCAAATAGATATGTTTTGCCTTCTGCAAACTCTGCGCCGAAAATCTCGGCGTGACCGCGCACGAGCTGAGGAAGACTTGAGAAGGAAGTGGAGGAGAGGGAGAAGGCTGTTCTGCATGCATCGCGTCACGTACCTTGATAGCAAGGGACGTTTCAGGATCGAGCTCAAACCGGTACTCTGTCTCCGGATCGAGTACCCATTCTTTGGAGTCGACTTGCTGATAATCAGACATGTCAACGCTCGGCGCTGGGGGACTCTGTGTCGGGTGTCTGCAGCTTGCGACAATTCGGGTGCAGTGGTGTCAGGAGAATGACAGCGACTTGGCAGCGACCCTATGCTCCCTATGGCACCCTATGGCCTATGGCACCCTATGGCTGAGAATGTCACTGCTATGTGTGTAACGGCATGTAACAGTCACGAGGATAGTAGCAACTACACAGAGATCTGCCAGACTGGGGATTCTTGCGCCGAGTACGGAGGATGTGCAGAGCTGCGGATTGGGGATATCACGGAAATCGGATTAGCGAATGGCAAGCTATATCCGAACGGTTGGGCGGGTAAGTCAATACCGGTCAATTCTTACCCACAGGGCAGCACAGGACCCACAAGGTCGAGTCGAGATCGAGTCGAGATGGGTACCACCAACGAACCAACTCGGTCTGACAGCTTCGGACAGATGCATACGAGCAACTCCCCCCATGCTTCCAATCCTTCCCTCCATCAACAATGCCGTAACCTTCTGTTCATCCTTATAAACTTACCCCTTGCCTACCCATACCCTTCCATCCATCCCTTCCCATCATACCCATGGGCGCAACAGAGTCTAGCCTCGACCACCACACCGACGAAAAAGCGTCCCCTGCTATCTACCATGGTCAACAGGTCGACGTCGCCGCAAATCTCGTCGCGGGTAAACAGCTTGACCTTACCCCAGAGGAAGCCTCGCGCCTCAGGTAGCTATACCTCCACATCCCTTAGACGCCCCGCTCATCCGGCGTTCATCTAGGCGCAAGATCGATTGGCACATCATGCCCTTCATGTGCAGTACGTTCTACCGCCTCCTCCCCTGAAATGCTGACCGACGCCCTTCCCTCCTCAGTCATGTACTTGTACGTCAAACTTCACCATTGATCCGTCAATCACCTCACTTGCCTCGCCTCGCAGGATAACCTTCATGGACAAAACCACCCTGGGCCAAGCTGCAGTTCTCGGCATCCTGTGTGTTAGGCTCCGCTACTCATTTGTTCCAGAAAAACTCATCCATTCATCAGCAAAAGTGCAGATTTGACTGCTAATCAGTTTAACTGGTTGGGGACGGTCTTCTACTTCAGCTATCTCATCTTCCAGTACCCTCAAAATCTTGCCCTACAGCGTTTTCCGGTCGGCAAATGGATGAGGTATGGCTGTGGCTTCATTGCTGTAGATCCCTACAGCTCGCTGATTGTTCACAAGTGTCAACATATTCTTGTGGGCAGTGGTACTCTGTTGCCATGCTGCATGCACTTCCTTCGGAGGTCTATTTGCTGTCCGGTTTCTCCTCGGAATATGCGAGGGAGCGATAACTCCTGGATTTATGCTCATGACTTCCATGTTTTACACGCGCGCTGAGCAAACGCGGCGTGTTGGTTATTGGTGTGAGTACTCGCTCAATTCACATGCAACACATCTAAAACTTCGTTTAGTCCTGATGAACGGCTTTGCCGTCATCATCCTAGGGTTCATCAGCTATGGCGTCCTTCACACACAAACGCCTCATTTCATGCCTTGGCAATGGTGAGCAAACTGGTGCTTACACCCGGACCGAATTCATCTATCACTCCAGGCTGATGATCATCACTGGAATCATAACTCTGGTTACTTCCGTTCTGTTCTGGTCAGGAAATCTCCGATTACCCCCTTCAGTTCCGCATATATTAACGTAAACCGTTCCAACACCAGGTTCTTCTTCCCTGATTCACCAACAAACGCGTGGTTCCTCACTGCGGAAGAGCGCGTGGCAGCCGTAAAGCGAATCCAGGTGAACCAGACCGGCGTCGAAAACAAATTGTTCAAGATAGAACAGTGAGTTGATCCAGCTTCTACCAAAGTTCCAGCCCCTTAGCAACGACATCCCTCAAGGTTCTCTGAAACTGTAAAAGATCCCAAGACATGGCTTCTGGCATTTTTTGCGGCCGCAGCGTGCGTCTCAAGAATTCATTTATATGATATCAGTCTGATAGATGACCTCCAGGAACATCGTCAATTCTGTAAGGCCGTATCTTACCAAAACCGGCGAATATTACCACCTAACAGCGCCCATTTCTTCTGCTAGCTCACTAACCAACGCCAACTCATAGTTGCTCAATTTGGTTTTAATAATATTCAGACGACTCTGCTTGGTTGCGTCGATGGAGTGGTCGAAAGTAAGTCGGCTTTCGGAATCTAAACATAGACTCCCCTCATTTAACCTCGTGTTCTGTATTGCTAGTCCTGACAATCTACCTTGGGGTGATGCTTGCATCACAGAAGTTCATCGGTCGTGCATATGCCGGGGTGCTGATGTATATCCCGGCCATCCTCGGTGCAATCCTAGTCAGCGCTCTTCCATTCTCAAACAAGATTGGTCTACTCTTCTCCTATTGGACATCGAGTAAGTGATCACAAACCGTGTGAATCCGCCCAAGAGCTGACGATAACCTCGTTCAGTTTTTGCTATTGCGCCATTTACGATATTCTTGGGATGGGTAGGCTCAATAACTGCCGGGCACACCAAACGTGAGTCCCGTCATCATCTGTTCCAGTCACGTGTCCGATTGTCTGCAGGTATCACTACGAATGCCATAGTGCTCTGTGCATATGCAATTGGAAATGCCGTTAGTCAGTTCATGTGGAAGGCCCAGTATAAACCACGGTATGGTTGGACTTGTTATACCCTCGCTCCGAGGCTGAACTTCTCTCAGGAACCACGTCCCATGGGCCGTTATCACGGCTACCAACTTTGTATCCGCAGTAGCTCTCCTCCTGTTGCGCTACCTATACTCACTTGAAAACAAAAAGCGTGACCTCGAGACTCGGGATGACAAGTACGATTCGGCGTTCGTCACTACCGAGTCTGGTGAGAGGCAAATTGACAAGGCAAGTGTGTCACAACTATCCCGTTTGATAGAGGTGCTGATTACCGTCCCCAGGCTTTCCTTGATCTCACCGATAAGCAAAACCGCGACTTCCGATATGTCCTATGAATACCAACCAATAATTCCGTAGAGCTCCTCACAAAGGACATACCCAATATGACAGTGTAATGCTGTACTACTTGTCTATCTAACCGTATTTGACTTCAATTTCTACGTGCCTTGGCCGCTTTGGGTGCGCATCATGACGGATGATCATCTGGTAAGTGTCCTTGACTGGATGTTCGGTTGGAGCGACCTCGCGCGCCCAGGCGATGATCTCGCGCCTTCTAGATTCCGTAAGTTTCTTTGGGGAAGTACTTCTCCCGCCTCCTTGCGACCCAGACATTGTCGAGGGCTCCATATACATGTAGTTGCTTCCTTCGGAATCTGTACACCTGGAGCGCTCCGAGCATACAGAATTCGAAGTACTGAGGCTCCCCGACAAACTCGAGCATGTACTGCAGAACGAAGATATCGAGGATTTGCACGACGAGTCGTATCGACTACATCGTTCTACAGCACATTCGGGATTGTCTGTGTGGGTATGGGTACTTGAGGGGCACGTCGAGTAATCCGAGCTGCAGTCTCCAGTTGAACAGGGGCTAATGCATCGCTCCGGATGGGAGTGGTCGGAATGAGAGTGACCGCCGCCGCCAACCACATCAAACAGAGACCTGGAAAGCTGGAATACATGTCGCCGAAGGATTGACAGGGCCAGCAGAATCCGCAGACGCTCGAGGATCACATCACATCCAGCTGCGGGAGTGACAGAGGAACGGAGTGAGAATTCGTCCACGATATACGAGACGCAGTCCACTGTCTTCTGCGCTTCGCAAGTCGGATGAGGCAAGTGTACCACAATACGAAGGTGCTCGGAATCATATACGAGACTAAAGAGTACCAGCCACTCCGGGAAGGATTCCTTGCTCGCGCGAGTGATTCCTCGTTTGATCAGCGTCGTGAGAAGCGAAAGGTGGAAACGAGCGTGGTCGGCTAGGTCTTTGAGGATGGGTGTCAACGAGAGTGCTGTCGATAGTAGAGACTGTGGCGATTGAGGTCGCGCTTGGATCCCGAGGAGCAAGCATCTTGGTGGTCTTCCATTCTGGGGCGCATCCTCGGCGTCATACCCATCCTGGCTCCGAACGAGCGCGAAGTCAAGTGGTCGGATGACCAGACTAGTGGTGCTCTGCTCGGACACAGACTCGGATATGGCTGCCCAGTCACTGACATAGATATCTTAGCCGCATCGTAAGGAACACTAACAAGCCTACCTCCTTAGCTTGCAATGAGGGATGCCACCGAACGCGCGGGTGACCAAAGTGCGTAAGTTCACGTGTTCTCCTTTGCCAAGGTCTGTGAACAACTGTGATGCGACGTCCCGCGTCAGTCGTTCGTCGGAGGCACCGAACCGTGTCTCTGACTTGTTTTCAAAGCGAACATGGTGAAACGGGCAGCCTCGATCTCTGGTGCACTCCATCCCCCCATTTCTGTGAGTGGGGGAAATGAACTCCTGGAAAGGTAGTGGTCAAAACTAACACTCTCAGGAAAGTGATGACGTTGGCTACCATCCATGAACTTGGAACGATGAGCTTGGTATTTGCTTCCGGTCGCCAATGAGCGCGAAGATGATTCACATATGCCAACCTGTGCTTGAGCTCTGGCGGGCAAGCCTCGAGTGACGTCTTGCTCAGCAGTGGCCAGCGACTATAAGCAACCTGATCAGACCCTCGGAGCAACACTCGAACACAATGCATAATGGTCACCTCTCAACGTTCTCACAAGCTGGTTGGGACATCTGGTAACTGTAGCAGACAGTGCGAGGTCCAGGTTGTCAGGACGCTGTATTGCAATTATGATTCCCTGGCCGCATCCGAGTCATGGCGGCTACGATGGTGACCGAACCCATTTGAAGTATGGCACGAGGACGTGGAGTGGTGAGTGTTACGTCTAGAATTTGCCTGAGCAAGATCTGTTACGTCCGCACGCTACGGACCTGTGTAAGATTGAACCAAGGAAGGATAAGTATGAAGTATTTTAATCCGAGAAATTTACATGTTGTAAAGGCACTCGGAGAATGAGTGCAGAACGGGCAGCGTTCAGCTGAACCCGTCCCGAGTGCTTGAGGCGACTCGATCAAATGATGCAGGTATCTCGTGATGTGTCCTATGTAGACTACAGAGCATATAACCACTAGCAATGGCCCAGCCAGACATGCGTACAGGTTACAGGAAAGAAGACAGCTTCACGGGCTTTCGAACAGCAGCCGAGTTACCCTCCAAATGTCGATATGTTGTCTGAAACTCTTGTGTCACCCGGGACTTTGTCCTGGAGACTGACGAATTCGGAGCCTTGGGTACCGCGAT